>CAIGQQ010038153.1:738865-765973 GCA_903798035.1 Danio albolineatus
TTGCAAATTGGATCCTCCTGTCTAGTGTGTTTTTACCACACGTTACACTAGTAATAAGTTTGTGTTTGCAAATCCAGATCATTATAATAATAAAAATGTTTTTATTTGGCTTAAAAGAGTTTAAAAATAGTCCTAAGATTTAACATATGCATTTAATTATAGATGCTTTGAGAGCATTTTCACATTTTCAAATTATCACACACTGTTCTCCCCTACAGAAAAGTACATTTAGGTTCAAGTGCATGCTTTTTAATGTAAAAGTATCGGTTTCGGTATCAATATCGGCGATACTGGCCCTGTATTTACTTGGTATCGGATCGCACAGCCCTATATAAAGTCATGGTGAAGTGGGAAAAAAATGACTTCCGTGAGTTTTGAGGACTGCATCCATACATTTCTGCAATGACTCAAATAACTTATTAATAAAGTCATCTGGAATGGCAAAGAAAGCGTTCTTGCAGGACTCCCAGAATTCATCAAGATTCTTTGGATTCATCTTCAATGCCTCAATACCCCAGACAAGCTCAATAATGTTCATGTCCGGTGCTCGCCAATGCTGGAGCACCTAGACCTTCTTTGCTTGCAGGAACTTTGATGTGGAGGCTTCAGTTTCAGTCACCTGATTTTGCGTTTTCATGTGGACGAACAGCAAAACCACACAGAAAAAAAATTCAAAAAGAAAATACGCATGTTCGTGTGGACAGGACGAAATAGTTTTACTTTTCTGGCAAGTATCTGTGCAATAAGTGGTGATAATGTACACTAGTATGTTGTTTTCTCAGAATAAAGTCAGTCTACAGTCTTATGTGTGGGAGTGGCATGGGAATCTGGATCCCATTGACTTCTATAGGTTTATTGTATCATACTGTACATACACTGATTTTCAATAAACTGAAAGTGCTCACACCACAAAAGATAATCATGAATTTTTTTTTCTTTCTTGCGACAGCTCATTGATATCCTGTCACTTACAAATAAATTATTTGATCTGCTTCCTTTGAATCCATTGGCTTCTCTAGTTTCCCTTTAGCGCTCGAGACACAATATTATTGCATACATATATTCAGTTTGTGAAATACACACTTCTGACGCACAAAGTATATATTAATAAAGATTTTTGCACATTAGTCCAATTTTTAGGGTTTTGTTTAGTTTTTGTGAGATGTTTTCTTGAAAGAAATCTTGCTATAAAACAGTTCTTCTGTAGGGATTTCTATTGGTTTGCATTGTGTGCTCCTGAGTGTGTCATAAAAAATGCCGAAATTCAACTTGTCATGATGTAAATTCCCATTATCTTTAAAACAGCCCTCCACAACCCTGATAAGCCTGTGGGGATTTATTCCGCAAGAACAAGTAAACATACATAGTAGTAAATTATCCCTTACTTAATAACCACTTTACTTTTAAGCAGCTATCAAGCACAGGCTTATACTTTCACAAGTATACCATCTCAAGGAATGCGGTATTGGATAGTTTGTTGGCACCATTAGTGAGTGCCATTGAATCATCCTCTAAGTTGGAAAAAAAACAGCATTGATTCAGTCAAGAAAAGTAACTGAGTCAATAAATTGTATGACAAACTAAGTTTATTTATTTGTCATTTGTGTCATATCTTGATTAGAAGTATTGATCCATCAATTATTATTGTTTTTACTTTGATCTGCCAATTTTGTATCTGTTGAACAGAATATTCATGATGTTCACATTTTCTAATAACTGCTTTAAATATGCTATTCTTCATCTCTGAGAGTGTGTGAATATTACCCAGTAGCATGATTTGAATACCAACAAGTACCTGAGGCTTATTTGTTAAGCCTGAATACAAATGTGTCTTTGATGAGCAACACCTTTAGTCCTCCTCAGAGTCTGCTTATCACTCCTCAAATTCATCTTGTTTCAAGCAGCACTACTGGCACTGTAAACACATTTATTAGATCATCATTTCCAACAGAACTCTTGTTTGCTTCAATTTTGTGGCACACAACAATGCTGGGTGTTCATTTTACCTGCAGAGAAAAGTCTCTTCATGAATGGGTAGAAACATCAAGACCTCTTACGCTTCATTTCCTGAACTATTATGTTTTTGTGGGATGGTAAAAATGAAGGCCTTTAGCTTTATGTCGAAATTTCTACCAGTGATGGATTATGTACACAAATCAAGCACTTTGTGTACAGATAGGTACAGATACCCTTAGTACTAGTGCAGTAAAAGAATGAAGTCCCTCTTTTTAGGAACTTTTCAATTTAGTTTTTAGTCAAAGTACACATAGTTCTCCACAGTACACAAAGTACACATAGTTCTACACTCTCAGAAAAAATGGTTCAATGTTGTACCAAAGAAGGTATAAACCCTTGTCACTGGGGCAATACCTTTTTATGGGACAGAATTGTACCTTAAGAAAATAAACAAATTTGTACCTTACAATACAATATTGTATACTTTGTGAAAGGTACCACCACAGTGACAAGACACCTTGTACCTTAACAGTATCAAAAATGCTTACCAAACATTTATTAAAATGCCTAAATGTTTAGTTTACAATACCTGTAGTTTTATGTTTTACCAGTTGTTTTGTATTATTATATTATAGAACTAAAAATTTATGTTTATAAGTATCTTTAAACATATACTTTTAAATGATGATTCTTGTTTTAATATGGAAATTATTCATAAAAATCACATTGCCTTTCCAGTCATATTTGTTTTCATGGATACTGTAATAAAGAAGGAGTTGTTCACACTTTTGTACCTAAAAGGCACAGAACAGTATCATTAGAGGTCTTTTCAGTACCATATAAGGTACAGTTTTCCTCAAGGAACATTATTTGTACCATTGTGTACCTTTTTTTCTGAGAGTATAGACAATGTTTAATCTTATTAACAAAAAAAAAGTCATGCACATAATGAGCATGCTAATCATTCATTAAAAAAAATCAAGTAGGATTAACAAAATGTGCCATGTACCATACTTAACACAAATGAATAAACATAAAATATGTAGATGTGTACAGAACAGAGATAGAGAGGTTGTGCAATCAGCTATGTTGCAAGAATTGTTTTTTTTTCTCGTATGGGCGATATATATTGCATCGCCAAAAGTCATTGAGGTCATGTCCATGTATTGTGCGATAAGTCGATATATTGATTATTGTTACAGGCCTAGAACAAACATTTAGTAAATAAATAGTCTCAATAATGGGCTAAAAATCAGTGGAATTCTATAGATTCCGTTTGGGCCTATCCATACCTATTCCCTATAGCCCTAAACATAACTGTAAATTATTCCTAAAATCAGAGCGGAACAATAGTTGAATAACACTCATACATTTGTTTAGCTTTTGTGAGATGTTTTTCTTGTAAAAAGTCTTACTATAAAGCAGTTCTTTCTGTAGGGATTTCCATTGGTTTGCATTATGTGCTCCTGAGTGTGTCATAAAAAAAAAAATGTTGAAATTCAACTTGTCATGATGTAAATTCGGGCGCCACGGTGGCGTAGTGAGTAGCACGTTCGCCTCACAGCAAGAAGGTCGCTGGTTCGATCCCCGGCTAGGCCAGTTGGCATTTCTGTGTGGAGTTTGCATGTTCTCCCCGTGGTTGCGTGGGTTTCCTCCGGGTGCTCCGGTTTCCCCCACAGTCCAAAGACATGCGGTACAGGTGAATTGGGTAAGCTAAATTGTCCATAGTGTATGTGTGTGAATGAGAATGTATGAATGTGTTTCCCAGAGATGGGTTGTGGCTGGAAGGGCATCCGCTGCGTAAAACAAATGCTGGATAAGTTGGCGGTTCAATCCGCTGTGGCAACCCCGGATTAATAAAGGGACTAAGCCGAAAAGAAAATGAATGAATGAATGATGTAAATTCCCATTATCTTTAAAACAGCCCTCCACAACCCTGATAAGCCTGTCGGGAACTGTAGAAACTGTGAGCCTAAACTTAACATAAGCAGTAAATGTGTCCCTCAATTCTGACTGGCTGATTGGAATGTTGTTCCAGGATCAACATACTGTAGATGTTGATCCAGGAACATGTTCTACTTGGTGAAATCAGGTTAGGGCAAAGGAGGCACGTCATGATTTTACCAAGTATACGATGCGTTCCTTGGACATAATTCTTGTTCGAAAATGTAATCCATAACTGTAAATTATTCCCATCAGTGCATTATTGACGCATTCAAAGACAGAAAAATGGCAGGAAAACATTATCAACCTACCTTAATTATGAAGTTTGGTATCATCATTTATTACTATCCGTACTATAAGGTTTTCTCTTTTCGCTTTCTCACATCTGGTGAATGTTACATGATGCTATTTGCAATGTGGGATGCAGACTTTCAGTGCTATATTAGCATTTTTTCCATCTTTTCAGATTGGATGATTTGAATCAGTGAATTGTGCTACATTAGTGGAGTGGAAACCCAAGTTTTCAGGAATAAAAATAATTAGATAAAGTACAGATACTTTAGAAAAATCTATCTTGTTTTCTGTTCAACGCTGCAAAAAACTATGCAAAACAGACCTATATTCTCCAAAACAACCCAAGGCAAAACTAATCTAAAGAGGACAAATGAACTGCGTTTGAACCAACCGTGTCGTACTAAGTTGGCCAGCAGTTGCCATGGAAACCTCATCTACTTGCTTCATAGTAAAGCGCTCAACGTTGTGAAGTACGTCCGTCCGTCCAGCCTTGAGCCTGTGACTACAGATGTGTTCTTTTTCTCTCACTGTGGGAGGAGTTTCTCAAGGGCACCCTTTAAACACTGTCTGCTTTGTTCCGTTTCCACCTCACGCTCGCTTTAAGTGAATATCATAAATTTATCATCAATTTATTTTAACTTTATTTCCCACTTCATTAGTTTCTAGGGCACCTCGCTGAGGGAGGAGAGAAGACGGTAGCCTCCTTTGAGAGTAGAAATGCAATTTCACAGTCAACTTACACTGAGATACTTTACACAACAATAGAAGACAGGAGGTCTGCTTGAACACTGCAGTCTGTTATCAGACACTAGAGACAGGAGTCATGGAGGAATAAAGTGCTTGCTGGAGAGTGCTAAATCCCTTTAAACACTGCCAGTTAAACAGCCACAGAACGGATCTGTCCGATTTTGATAGGATCTGGCTTAGGCAGATAGCATACTTTGAAAATAAATAAATAAATAAATATAAGATGACATCTGAACAATCTCCGTTGCCCAAAACTGATCAGACTCCCAAGATAGCAGATCATATTTATGACGGAAACAAAAGGAGGAGTCCGTTTCGAAAGATAAGCAGAATTTTAATTCATAAACAAGCGTTTTTTCGCCTGGCACACACCGACAGGCTTTTCACAGTGAATCAGATTGCACTAATGAAGGAATCAAAACATCATTTATTACAGCAGCTTCCAGTCAGTCGCGCTGGCACGCTCTCTTACGTACACACGCTGAGATGGCAAAGACATGACAGGGGCTGATAGATTCTTCTCGCTTCATTACCCCAAGTCTCTCGAAATGGAGCATAAGTCCACATCAAAATCAGCAACCAGCTAATCAAACACAGGCGCGAATCAAGCACCGCTGATAAAGAAGATAGAGCCATTTGGACAATTATCCCTTCGTTCCTTAGAATTAGCGGATAATTTGGTACAAAAAAAAAAAAGAGGTGAAATCTCATTGACACATCACCAAGCAGCATTGTGGGTATTATAAAATGGTAAGTTCAAAAATGACAGCCATCGGTCTCCATGTCATTCCAAATTGTACACTGTAAAAAAAAATTATAATAAAAAATAAAAAAATAGCTGGGTTCTGCACAATACCTTCATGTTGTCCCAACTCAATTACATTGTTTTTGCAAATTTAAGTGAATTGAACATAAAACAATTTATTTAATAGGGACAATGCTCATTAATCAACAGTAAATAAGCCAGAGTTAAGCCACAGTCACACTGCACTTTTCTCCCCATAGAATTCTATTCACACACGTGACTATGACTGACTGGAAACACAAGCTCGTGCAATAAGTTTTGCAGTTTGGTGCATTGGAAAGTTCAAGCTTGGAGAACTCTGACCACAAAATCACATAATGTGATTGCGTGAGACCAATCGAAGATCAAACCGTGACCTCTCTGTAGAGACATTTTAAATATTGACCAATTGCTCGCTTTTTTTGTCTAATCATTATGCTTAATCTTGCCCCTTTTCACAGTACTGTATGACAGAATTTGGCTTGCTCAAACTTTAGTGTGACTGTGGCATTAACCACGAGGGCTAATTTTCATGTTGCCAATTAAGGCCTATTCAATAAGTAAAAAAAACAAGCAGCAAAAGTCATTTTTTGAGTGTATACTGTGGTTTTATACTATAAGTAAAATGCTAACACTTTGGAATAATGATTCATCTAATAGTGTAAAAACAATTCTAATTATTCCATTTTTTTAACAATTAGGGACTGTGAACGAACATGAACCTACATTAAAATATACATTATTCACTGTTTGTCGATGTGTTTACTAATGTTAGGAAACAAGACCTAATTTCAAAATGTTACCAATAATTTATGTTCAGTGACGAGGGTTTGTGATGTTTATTGTTTACAATCTAGTCGTTATTGTTTGAACAATACTGAGCTGACATAATTGAGAATCACTTTTTTTAGACTTGCTTATTTGTGAGGTGAATATGTATATTTTGATCAGTTTTATATTTACAATGTTTCTTGCTTGTTTTATTTTATATACATATTATTTTTATCTTCTGCATAACTGTTTTTTCTGCTATGCTTGCATGTTTTAAGTGTAAGGCGCTTTAAGAATTAAGTTTGAAAGGTGTTATTAAAAAAAAAAAAGAAATTATTAATTTTATTAATGTCAGTAACTTGGTTTAAAAAATAAGCAAAACATATCTTCAGTGTTCGAAAGCAGTTAATGCATGATGAAGCCTGTCAAGTTATATGAAAGCGTTTTCTAAAAAATTACATAGTTAATATTAAACTTACTGTACGTCATTGAGGATGCGACTGTTCAGTCTAACAGAAAGAGAAGCGCTCTCGTTCAGCACAGTGGACCTTGCTTAGTCATATTGTTTTGTGTTATTATTTTATGTTGTTTAATAAGCAGTGTTGATATAAAAATATTTTGCGAAACACATCCACAACTTTTAATGCTCATAAACTATCATAAAAGCCTTCGTGCAGCACATATTTAGAGGCTTGCTGAAGGTGGTAGCTGTCGTGCAGCGAGGGGTTTGTGTCTTTAATAAATTATGACAGTTCACGTTTATTGAAAAGTAAGAATGATTAATAAATCCATATGAAACATTCCCTTAAAAGTGACGTCACGTCTTCATTTTCAGGCTTAGGTGCACTTTGCACTCAAACTACAAGTGTACTGTGCCAAAGCCCAACCGAACTGTACTCTGGCACATCTCTTCCAACCGGCCAGCCAGCCAACTGAGCCGAGCCTGAGCCTGATTCGGAGCACTCACACTTGTCAAACGAACTGGAAAACACACATCGGCACGGTTTGGATAGCATAGTGTGAGTGCACCCTAGGAAAGAAAAAGAAAATCATACAGATTTGGTTAGACAGAAGACAGAAGTTTCATTTTTGATTGAACTATCCAGTTATAATTGGATTTATTGGATGAATATCTTTCAGAAAGGCAGATTATTGACTGTCCATCTCTGAATAAAAATTAAATATGACATAATATGCTCCCATATCCCATCCCAGTGGATATTCAAGGCATATTCAACCTTCATTCTGTTCGTCCATCAAATTCAAATCACTCGGTTATCAAAAAACGATAACACTAAATTTAAGTGCCAATGCATTACTGTCCCAAAGCAGAGCTTTATATTTATCTCAGAGTTTGCTGTTCCTCTGGAATTGTGACACCAGTCCCAGCACCTGCTCCGAAGCCTTGATGACTTTATTGTGGAGGTAAGCGGCGCTGTTAGTGCCAGTCTCTTGCAAAAAGTAGCGATAATTGACCATTATTCCACAGGAGTTGGCGATTCCTCGTGGACTTGTATCCGCTTGCCAGTTCAGCCTCCACATGGTGGCGCCGTTCTGAAGGTGGAAGTTGGCTACGGGGTTGAGAGCATACCCTCGTCGTTTTTCGCCGTAAAGATACCAAGCGCAGAGCCGCATCAGCGCAGGCTCCAGAGCACGAACCAGACGGTCAGAGCGGATCCACTCGCTGGTGCTGATGAGTCTGCGCAGGGCCTCCAGAGCAGGGGCACCAGGAGCGGCTCCTGTCACGTCCTCCACCTCCCTCCACTCCTGCTCGGAAAGGAGCTCTGTGGCTCGACCCTCCTTCTTGTGCTGTCCCAGAGCCCCCTGGAGCCATAAGGAGAAGCCAGGGATTGGAGACAGACTAGAGAACTGGGCCATGTGTGGAAACTCACTCTGCAAATACAGTAAGTAAACACAGGCAGTTAACTCTTTGTAATGTATCTATTCCAACAAACAAACAGAAATATAGCAACTATTTTTTTTTTATGCTCATCATTATTAAATTGATTACTAGTACTAGGGCTGCACGATATTGAAAAAATCTGACATTGAGATATTTTGTTTTTCTGTAATACAAATTGTGATCTGACTACAATTTCAATAGATGAGCTGTCAATGCAACTAGTCAATGCAACTAATGTAAAATTACATAGTCTTCATTGTATACATCACACAATAAATAAAGTTACAAATTACTATTTTTTTGTCTAAATGCTTTAGACACCTCCTAAAGTTGAAATTGTAAAAAAAATTTTTAATTAATTAATAAAAACAGATGATCAACTTCACCTCTATTATGCATGGTTAAACTCCAGTGATCGTACAAACCTGATATGTTCTGAAATGAGTGTCTGATTAACTATAATACAGACTCAACATTGCATATCCTGCATTGTGGATGCGTACTAGGCATGGGATGATAACAATTTTCAAGGTATACCGCGGTTTGGAAAAGTTAAGGTTTTAAAACAGACAAAATTTTCTGTAATACCGTTCCTAAGGTTTTATTTTATTCTTTTTAAAAATCATTTTATTTTAGTTTTTTAGGACAACACTATGTCCAGCATATCCAAAGATGTCGTTTTAAATTGTAGAGAAATCTGTGTTTTTGAAACTCATGAAGACAGCAGCAGTCAATGATTCATTGTATGTTAACTGCTCCAAAATATTATAAATCTTTCAAAAAATAAAATATATTGTGTTCAAAGGGAAAAAAGTTTTAGTTTTTTTTACCCAGATATTTAAAAATAATATATTTTAGAGCAGTAATCACAATACCGTGATACCTTGAAATTTTTATCCAAGGTTATCATACAGGCAGAAACTTATACAGGCACATGCCTAATGCATACATTGTGATATCAATGCTGAAAGGATATAATGTGCAGCCCTAGATGGTACCCCCAAAAACGTTGTCGTCAAGGAATAGTTATGAGAATTAATTATTAGCTATTTAAACACCAGTCTTGTAATTACTGATAACTAATAACACATAGATATATACGCTAGATATTGCGTACAGACCCTAAGCATGCATCAATAGCAAGAATCTAAATGTTATTAATTTTAGTAAACTCACATTTACTCAAAGTAGTTTAGTAGTTTTCTCAAAAGCAGTTAGTTATTATATTATATGACGGCGGTCTCAAAATCAAGTTATGTGTAGATGTTTTCTGAAACTTATAATTAGGATTTGATTCACTGGCAAGTGTCAAAATAAAAAAAAGCAAAAAAATACTCCTTGACTTTGTTATAATATTTAAAGAAAGCATTAAATAACCCTTCTGCTCAATCTTTTTTCTTCTTTATATCCCATCCAACCCATTCCATTTGTCCTAATTTAAAAACCATGTTGAACAAGTCCACCGTGTCTCTTTCTCTTTCCCCACAAGGACATCGACACACTCATTTTCCATCCCACATTGAAGCCAAAGAGAGCACTGAACAAACCAAACGTGTCAGACGGGCCCCGGAGGAGCTGAGATTTTAAGCCCTCCACATCTCAAGTCCACCGCACTTCCTCGTTCTTCGCCATGCATCACTCCTTCAGACAGGCAGGAGTGAAGGAAGATTAACCACGTCCAAGGGTCGCTTTTCATTCATCAACTCAATTTACTGTAAAACATCGGTCAGCGGGTTTAAAGCTACAGAGGGAGAGAATGAAGCGCGGGGACAAGAAGAGAGTGCAAAAGAGCCTCGTGAGGATTCCGCTGAAAGACAAGCAAACCCTCCTCCCTTTCTCCTAAATCACACAGTGACCTTTCTCCACCTCTTTTTTTCTGTCTATCATCCATCCATCAAGCCGATCGGCCCCTTGTGGCACAGCGAGTCACCTTTACTCTTTCCTACAGCAGAAGTACGATCTCCAGCTCTCACAGGTACTTTATACTTCTTTCAAACTACATAACATTTTCTTTACATAGTCATTTATAAAGAGCTACTGTAACTTATTTATATTTGAAAGGGGGTTACTGATAAATAGACTGATAAATACAAATCTTAATATTAATGTTTCTGGGCCCGACTGCTAAAACAAACCAAACAAATAACGTAGATATTTTTTGCTTTCAAATCTTAACTGCAGAAAACAAGGCAACATCTACTCAGAATCAGAATCAGTTTTAATGCCAAATGTGCTTCACACACAAGGAATTTGCTTTGGCTACAGAAGCTTCCAGTGTACATAAAGTGACAAGTGACAAAGTGCATGCTTGCAGACCAACTGCGTGGAATTATATCTGACCAATAAGAATGACATTTAAAAATAAGCATTTGCTGATACTGATGTTATGGCTAACATGTATCATAGATCATTAATGGTTACCATTAGGGTTGTTCCAATAACGATACTAGTATCGAAAAATACTCGCCGATACAGCAAGTATTCTGGCATCGGTGTTGGTAAGGATTTGAAATCATAACAATTTTTGGTAACACTTTATTGCCATGGTCCATTTGAGTATTAGTAGACTGTCTACTTAATATCTGTTGATACTGACATTCAACAGACATATAACTGACTATAAGAAACTTTGCAAGTACATGTCAACTTACACTAACCCTAACCCTAACCCCAACCTAACAGTCTACTTATAATCTACTGAGAATTAGTTGCAATGTAACTTAAATTTAACAAACGGACTATCATAATAAAGTGTGACCCCATTTTCTTTTTAATGAGACATATGCCCGCTTTTATTTTTTGCACTGATTTTTATACAGTTAACCTAAAAACTTGAATAATTTTGAAAATAATTTAAAGTACAGTAATTAATATTGTTGAACGTCTGAAAATAAAAATGTCAGATAGTAAAAAAATACTCACTGTACATATTTTTCATGTTTCATTAATGGATAAGTTTGAAGCACACTGTAAAATAATTCTGTCAAGTTATACAGTCAGGGTTCCCACTCTTCCAACTGGACTGACACAGTTTCAATTAACTAGAACTTCTACGTTAAGCTGTTTTTACACAATCTACATTGTAAAAGAGCTATATAAGTAAACATGAAATGAATTCATTTGAAAACTCTTTCATGAACAGCAGATCCAAGGACATTTAAGGACTTTTTAAAGCACCATCAATTTTAAAACAAGCACCTTTGTAATTCATAGCCCAGCATATACAGTATAGCGCCATAAAAGTACTTAACATTTCACCAACGCTTAATATTTATGTTAAATACAGTATATCAGAATAATTTTCAAAAAAGTTTGACCAAATTTGCTTAATTCAGTGTTGGTAATATTCAAATGCAGTTTCTGAAATGTTGGAAAAAAAAGTCAGCGTTATTATACAAGATTTAAATATAAGATTTTTTATTTAAGAATTTCTGTTTTGACAATTTAATACAATTGTTGAAATAAATCCATGAACATATTTCATTTAAAATTAAAATTTCAAGAACTTTCAAGGACCTATGTTTGTTTTTAAGTACTTTCCAGTCCTTATGTCTGAAATTCAAGTACTTTCAAGAATCGTAGGAATCCTGTACAGGGCTAGTAGTATGCACAACTGTTTCTACAAATACATTCTCAGGTATCGTTTCAGTACTTGGTTTAGGCCGATACCATGAGCTCAGGTATCGGAATCGATATCGGGAAGGGAAAAGGGGTATCGGAACATCCCTAGTTACCATGGTAAATCTGTGTAAGCATCAAATGGATATTCATGTTTGGTGAAAACTATGATTTCCATGTTAAATTTGTGCAAGGGTCACACATATTTCTATACTGAGATGGAAAGAATCAGTTTCACATGCAAGTCAAAAACAATCAAATTTCAACACAAACGCAGAGCATCAACATGCACAATTTGCATGAAATATTATCTATCAGCTGCCCATTTCCACTCAAATGACGCCTTCAAACTCTCATCTGGGTAAATCAGCTCTGAGAACTGCAGAGAGCCCTTTACTAGGGTTAACCTCTATTACACAAACAGCCACTCGGCACTTTGTTTCAGCAACATTCTCACTCAAGCAAAACTCATCTGAATCTATAAACCGGAGTGCCTCTCGTTTCTTTTCCATTTAATTTCGCCTTCATCTGGTAAAGAGCCAGAGCACCGTGACATGCCATGCCATGCCTTCTTCATGTTATTGAGAGTGACAGATGAAATTTTATTAGATTTCCTGTCTTTTTTTTCCCTTTTCTCTCCGTCTCTGCCTTCCAGATAGAAACATGCACTACTGTCTGGCACTAGGTGATGCTGTGGGACAAATCTATTCAAGGTATGTCAATCAATTTATTGAATTAATTAGCATATGACATTTAATTAACCACATATTAGTATTTGTTGACAAAATCCCCTAGTCAGAGATCATTTGAATACATTATTGATGAACTCCCTTCACGTTTAATTTTAAACTCAGTAATGACTTTTTGTAGCAAACATACTGTACTGAATATGCTTTTCACGCAAGTTGTATTTTTACATTTAAGACATGCTAGTCAGCGTTAGCAAACTTTGCCAGTCACATTTAAACACACAATTTTCTTCATCCATCTAGATTTGACAATATGTTTTTGACTGTTGAATGACAGGTCCAAGGCGATCAAAATCATAAAATGCATGAGACAAAAAAATAAAATAAATACAACTTCTCATAAAAATGGCCATACTTAAAGGTGTTTTTGAAAAGATCCTCTTCGAATGTGTCATTTAAGTTTACTGTATGTGTGAAAGGCGCCATTGATTACGCAGCTTCATAACCTTCGAAGCGGGTACTGTATACAGTGTTTATGATTCATATATAACTGCTTTTAGCATCTCATACTACATTTTAAGATGCTTCTGAATAACACGTTTAACATACAAATAAAAAACAACAACATACAAATGTCTACTAAATGTTTAGTAAAAAAAAATCCCCATTGCTAATTTAATTTGATATGGAATAGAAAGATGAGGCGTTCCATCTATTAAATATATGGTCAAACTTTATTTTAAGCTACAATTCCTGGTATAAAAAACCATTAATTATGACTTTTGCTTCATTAAACTCGGAATTCACAGCTTAATAATAGTTATTACTGGTAGGCTTAGAGATGCAAAATAAGATTATGCAGAATATGTACTTTATAAATAATTATTATAGCCAATATCTTAATAATAAGCAGGTAGACTAAAAGTGAAAACTGTTATTAAAACTGAAGTGTTACCAAATTCATGTAGCATGCTTAAAAAAATAAACTAAAATAAATCACAGACTATTTTTACATAATAAGCCACGGTCACACTGTACTTTTTTCCCCACAGACTTCCATTCATACACATGCTAATGTGACAGACCCGAAACTCAAGCTATGCAACACATTTCGCAGTTCGCAGCATTGCAAAGCTTAAGTTTGGTGAACTCTGACCTCCGAAATTGCATCAATTGACTGCGTGAGACCGATCAAAGATCAAAACATGACCTCTCTGCACAGAAATTTAAAACCTAGGTCAATTGCTCACTTTTTTCATGCCTTTTTTCATGCCTTATAATCTTCTTTAACCCCTTTTCGCAGAACCATATAACAGAATTTTGCATGCTCAAACTCTAGTGTGACCGTGGCATACGTGTTTTTCCTATTATTTTTCTGACTAGTTAATTTAAACAGCTGTAATGATAATACACTAATATTCTTGCAATCATTTTTTCATTATTTCTCATGGATTTGCTAACCTGTAGTTCTCTGACCACCCTCTTGATCAGGTAATTGCCCAGCTCCACTCCCTGCAGCCCGGCCTGGGTGGAGGAGATGGAGTAGAAGATGGCAGCGTTGATTTTATTCACATCCTCTTCTGCATCCAGAGTGGCAAACTCTCTCACGATGCCCTGGAAAAATAAGGGACACACAGTAAATTAATAGACTCACCTGGGACTGAATGCAGCTGTTGGCAAAATCGTGGGCCATAATGAACAATTCTGTACACTCGGGACACACTGTCTTTGTCCCCCTTCTTACTCCACAACTTCCTTTTTCATTTCCACAGTTTTCTTTCATTTATGGACAAAATTGCATTTTTACAGCCTATTTAGAGCAACACACTGCAGGTGAATAGGGTAAACTAAGTTGTTATCACCATACTTCCTCAGTTTATTGTTTACATTTTTAAAAACTGACTAGTTTTGTATTACTGTTTTCTAAAATGTTGATTACATATTCAAATGACGAGCTATTTAATTAAAAAATTGCTAATTTGCATACAGTCTGTCTCTGTGTCAATCTCTTTTTGTCACTCCATCAATCAATCAAAAAAATAAATAAATATCACAATTTGATTTGATAAAATAAACTGTTCTCTAAATTAGGCAAAATATGTAAAAAACAAACCCCTTCCTATGAAAAAAACTCCCTAAAACACAGAAATGACAATATAACTGTCAAGTTTAATATATGTAAATGCTTCTTTTTATTGTAATTTCATTAATTGATTTACTTTTCGGCTTAGTCCCTTTATTAATCTAGGGTTGCCACAGCGGAATGAACCGCCAACTTTTCCAGCACATGTTTGACACAGCGGATGCCCTTCCAGCTGCAACCTATCACTGGGAAACATTCATACACACTCATTCACTACTGACAATTTAGCTTACACAATACACCTTTACCACATCTTTGGACTTGTGGGGGAAATCCACGCGAACACGGGGAGAACATGCAAACTCAACACAGAAATGCCAACTGACCCAGCGACATTCTTGCTGTGAGGCGATCGTGCTACCCACTGCGCCACTGTGACACCCTTATTGTAATTTTTTCTAATTGAAATCTACAAACATAAATTGATGACGTGCAACAAATTATTTACTTTTGGTCACCTTACCAGTCAAAAACCTGCTCGCGAAAAACACACTTAGGCCCCATTAACACTAATGTGTCTTAGTTTTGAAATGGCATTTTAGAACGAAAACGATCCACATCCACACTAGCGTTTCATCAAGCATTTCTGAACAGCTCTCCGTCCGATGGAAACGTACATCAAGTGACCACACACACACACACACAGTCCAGAGAGCAGTGCACGTGGGACAGTTTATCAAGGATGTACCGCTGTATCGAGTCTCACTATAGTTGCTAAACGTGATATTTAATTCATCTTGTCTCTATCTAACCACCCTTCGGTCTTTTGAATCTATCAGGTAATGTGTCACAGCGTCAGTACAATGCTTCAATCTTTCGCGTTCATGCTTGTATTTAGTAATTTTAGCGAAAACCTCTATTAGCGAAAAGTTTGTCGACGCTATTATAATGACACAGATCACTCTGCCTATTCATGAGACCCACGAAAAAAGTGATTGACAGGTGGTAATTTGTGTGTAACTTATCTTTATTTATTTATGTGATTTGGTTATGGGTAAAGAAAAAAGACCATGCGGGTCAGGTAGTTGAAACGGTAGGATACAAATAATTAATTAATTATGAATTAAATAATTATTCATAAATAATTAATTTACTGCCGACTATGACGACAATTCCATCGTCCATCGCGATGTTTCACATTAGACATTGTACAATGCCAAAGTGGTCAACATCGCCCAAACCAACAACAGTAGACCTACATATAGATCTAATATTATTGTTCTTTTTTTATCATATGTTTGAGAAATAACAGGCTACTCATATTAACCTTTACTTAACATCTACAGAATCGTGAGAAAATCATGACCTTTATTTTAAGCAAAAAAAAATTGTGATTCTCATTTTAGTCAGAATCGTGCAGCCCTACCACCAATTATGATTTATTAGATGAATAACTTTGATGTAATTTCCCATTGTGTTCACCTGGATATTATTTGCTATGTCCTCAGTTAAAGCAACATGCAGCACCACCAGTGGTTCTCCGGGCATGGATGCGTGGGTGAAGGCATAACACCTCCGGTTTGGCCCTACTCTGCGCTTCAGATCCGTCCAGTTCCGCACAGGGTGCACCGCCTCATACCTGGAGGAAGGAAAAAAAAAAAAAACTCAACTGAGAGGACAAATAAAAGGAGGTGTTTCTACCTCTAGGAGAGAGATCTTACTGGCTGATTTTCTGAAGGATCTCACATGGAGACTGCCAAGTGATTCTTTCGAGTCGGAGGAGCCCAACAGAGAACCATTCAGACAGAAGAGCCTTCAGAGTGCTGTTCAGGTCCTAACACACAAACACCCATAAAGAGAGAAGAGTAGCAATGAAGAATGTGAGAAGTTGCTTTACCACCAGAAATTTCATTAAGCACAAAACTAGTATACTATTTGTTATGCTAAATTAAATATGTTCATTAAATCATTAATTTTAAGGGAGAAGGGAATCCGGTGTTAACTTACTATTATTATATACGATAATATTTGCATTACAGTAATATATATATATATATATATAAAAGGCTGTCAAAATTAGCACGTTAGCGCATGCCGATTAATTTGACATTTTTAACGCGTAAAAAAAAACGCATTTAACGCAGTGCCCGGTTTTTTTTTATTTCCTGTTGTGGCCGACATGTGTTCAGGGCCGGCGTATCCACAGAAGCGACCTAGGCGGCCTTGGGCGGCAGAATAGTGAGCAACCCCCCCGCTCCTCACTTTAATCCGCGACACCTACCCCCTCCCTCCCGGTCCTCACAATTATCCGTGAGCTAGTCACTTTCTTTTTCACTTTCGGGTTGAGGGCAGCGTGATCACCGTTCGCCTAGAGCACCAGTTCAGCTTGCTCCAGCCCTGCGTCTATTTAATGAGCAAGGAATATGGATAAAGGATAATATGGATAATATGTAAATGTACTCAGTAAAAGTGCCAGATCATGTCGCATGCTGTCAAAGACAGCCCTTTCCTCTCTAAGTCGATTGAAAGCACCCTCAAATGTTTCATTAAGTTTGACATGTTTCCCCTACACGCAACTTTTGTAAAGCGTCTGCTTCGCATTGCTGCTGTATCAGAATCCTTCCTTGAGAAATATAGTCATACTTTAAGAACCGAAGTCCTGCGCGGTGATGATTTGAAGGGAGCGCGCTGTACTGCGCATGCTCTCTCTCTCTGTCTGTGTGTGTGTGTGCGTGTGTGTTGTCACCCGATAATGTCAATAGACTGGACTAACTTAGCAACCTGCTAAATGTTAAGGAGGAATAAGCAAAATTGTTTCTTTTTTATAATTAATGTTCTCAACTCGCAAAACAACTTTACAATGAATGCAATTGTTTGTATTCAATACTTTATTATTATTTTTTCCAATTTCCATATTTGCACAGCCTGTGTTTTGGATATATATGACATTGTTATACAAACTGATAAAGGTTTAAGTTTTCAGTTTAGCAAAAAAATACAAGAATAATATATCACTCCGAATACCAAATACACACTTTGAAAGAAAAAAAATAATACAATAAATAATAATTATATTAAATAATACAGCAATAACATATTTTTCTAATCTATATACTTTCAAATGTCCATCAATTTAACAAAAGAGTCACCATCCAGACTCTCCAAAATGTCATAGAACCTAAAATTAACTCAATCTTTCATGTTTGGTTACTTTAAAGTGAATATATTTTGTTTATTTATTGGAATTTGAGCATATTTGTGATATGTGATGTTTTGTAAATCGTTTAAATATTTTCTTAACTTTTCTTTTAGTTCAGTTTTAATTTGATTTGTTTCCAGTTAGGAATTGTAATACTTTATTTCATACCAAACTTACTTGGGTTAGTTTACAAGTTATTACCAATATTAATATAATATTGTAAAGTGTTAAAACTTTTAATGTGCAAACATTTAGTGAATTATGTTCAAATTAAGGTACAAAAACATTATTTTTTCATTATAAATCTAAAAGTGAAGTTATAAAATCTGGAAGCACCATAAAATGCAACCTTCCCAATGCAAAACTCACTAAGCCTGTCAAGATATCTATTTTTTTTTTGTACAATATATTGCACCAAATTATATTGCGATAAATAATATTATTGTCTTTTTAAGACCATTTTATGTCACTCATTATATAATGCCACAATGACAATATAATATCATAATGCAAGTGCACTCTTCCAAAGAACACATCATATTTTATTCTTTGATTTGATTTGATTTAGTTTATTTTCGAACAAAAATATATCATACATAAAATATCTTTAACAAAAGATACATTTCAACATCGTCGAAAATGGAGCAGGATGAAGCACAAGCTTATTAATATAAATATACTTAAGAATATTTCATTTAATTATAGTCATTTTAACAATTTAATAATAAGCCCTTTGAATCAGAATGTGAAAAAAATATATCCTAAATAAATACTAAAAAATGTTAACCAAAAATGCAAGGTAAAAAGTAACAAAGGCTGTGATATCTGCTACCAGATCTGTTGTCAGGTGTCAGACACCATCATGAAAATATACTACAGTAATAAGTAGTAAATCCTTCATTCATTTTCTTTTCGGCTAAGTCCCTAATTAATCTGAGGTAGCCACAGCAGAATGAACTGCCAACTTATCCAGCAGATGCCCTTCCAGCACCAACCCATAACTGGGAACTACCCATAAACTGCCATTCACACACACACACACACATACTCACTAATTTAGACTACCCAATTCACCTATAGCGCATGTCTTTGGACTTGTGGGGGAAACCAGGGCACCCAGAGGAAACCCACACGAACACGGGAAGAACATGCAGACCCCACAGATACTGACCCAGCAGAGGCTCGAACCAGCTTAGTAGTAAACACTATAGTGTTTTTTTAACCATTCTGACAGCTCTAATAGAGGTAGAGAGGGTGCACAATGAGCTCAAATGTTGCTAGAATTGTTTTTTATGTATGGGTGATAATACTGCATCACCAAAAAGATTGAGGTCATCATGTGTTAGGCGGTAAGTCGATATACTGATTATTGTGACAGGCCTACTCTTTACTAAATTTATTGTAAAAGGGTCGTCAAGAAATGCTTGCACTATTCCGTAAAAGGTGATTTAAAATTCATCTCAAAAGTGTAACCACAAAATGGAGCCAGTTTAATCCTAAGAGTCAACGAGAGTGTTGAAAACGGTCATGCAAAACGAAATCATGTGCAAAAAAACCCTTGACTAATGTCATAAATGGACTTCTGTGGGAGAGGGAAATAATAATAATCCGCTGCAAAAGTGCAAAGCATAGCCGGTTTAATATTATAATTCATGTGCAATAAGCAGCGATACTCAAGAATCGTTCTCAGTACAGCTGCGCTCATAATGGTGCCTAATTATAAAGTGTGCAGCTTCCGCCGAGGGAATTAATATTTCACAGCCACTTTCACAGAACGTGTGAAGCAACTCGCAGTCGCTGCCATTTCATCTGTAGCGTATACAACACTTTCAGAGGAGTCTCGTTTTTCCCTCTGTCTGTTTATTTGCTCTGGCGGTGCTCTCATTAGTGCGCGGGATCTGTTAGTGTCCATTGGAGGATGCTGAAAGATTTCTGTGGTAAACACCGTTCCATTTCATCAAAGAGCTGTTGCTCCCCACATGAGGAATGATGCTGAACTCTCCCTCGAGGGTCAGATTTCTTTCATAATGGTGATGAGCAACACAACATGCATACAAATGGCCGGATCTATGGTGTACAAAATGCCCTCGGAAAATGTTAGGCTAGATGCTCCTACGGATTCTTGAGCTTAGCCCCTTGTGCGTCAATTTAAAGTAGTTACCCAAAGGGTGCGTAGAGGACAAAAATGTGCACGTTAAAAAAAGAAGAAAAAAAAAAAAAAACATTTTACTTGAACATTTTGAGGCTTTAACGTCATTTCAACGTCACTGATGATAACTACTCGAAATTAATTTGTATTTTAAACCTTTAAATTGCTGTTTATTTATATAATGCCATATTATTTATATAATATAATATAATATAAAATAATATAAAATAATATAATATAATATAATATAATATAATATAATATAATATAATATAATATAACATAATATAAATTATATAATATTTGCTATATTATGGCAAAGAAGACTTTTTATTTTATTTTTATATTTAAAATGTTTGTTGTAACAGTCTTGGATATGAATACAATTTCACCAAAGTGCTTGAATGGCTTTATTTGGAAATAAATCATTCATTTAGATTGATTAAGGGTGATTTTGTATAGGTGTGAATCAAGTATAAAAATAATAAACAAATTGTAAGCAAACATAAAATAATTTTTATAAAAAAATAAAATAAAATAATAAGAATAATAAGAATAATAACAAGAATAATAATAATAAGAAGAAGAATAAGAATAACCCTGTATAGTCTTTATTGTCATAATTCAGTAAAATTATTCTTGTAAGCTACAAATATTGTCCTTTTTTGTGCCTGAATGCTTTAAACTGTATTGAAATGCCTTTAAAACAAATGCAAATGATAAATTTTTACTCTGTTATGGTTATTCTTTGCAATAACTCCACAAATCTCATGTATTCTCAACTGTTGTGCCGATCAATTATAATCCAACTCAACATTGCATACCCTAGATAGATAGATAGATAGATAGATGGACGGACGGACGGACAGGCAGACAGACAGACAGATGGACGGATGGATGGATAACCTACTCATGCACATGCTTAGTATGTACTCAAAAACATACTCTCATATCCATACCAACACACCCCCATATTTATAATGACATTATTGTAATTACTTTGGCCTGCAGTGCTCAAAAACAGAAGAAAAAATATCAGCTATTATTTACTGTACTTCACACGCCAAACCTGAAAAAAGTGCTAAATAACAATGATAATAATATTAAACTGAAACCTTGCCAACCAAGCGGAATTCTGTTAACAACTAATAGATGACAGTTTGCTTAAATGCTACTGAGATAAATATTTATTTTACCAAGTGTAAGTGTATGAAAGGAAATCAGGGTGAAATATTAAAAGTTCAACAAAAAATAAATAAATAAACCTTTTGCCAAAAGGTATGCATTAACACAGCCAAAGTGACCACAGAAAAACAAAATGAAAAAGACAAAAATATCCAATAAGATGCTGTCAATCAAATAACCTGATATATCATGCTTCACTCTCATCTACTGTATAGGTTGCACACGTTAAATCATGACCTTACTGCAAGCAAGTTCAGCTGTGCCTCCGAGCAGCAGATCGGGAATTAGCATTTCTCGGCTGCACTAAAAGACCGACTATTAGACAAATATGCCACTAAGTAATGCATTTGTATGGAGAAAATAACCAGAGGTGTCAAGGAAAAGGTGTCCCATAAGATCAATAGCAGCAAAAACAATCTAACAAAGTTGCCAGAAAACAGGACGCTTGCTTCAAGGAAAGCAGGCCGATGGGGACGTTTGCTTTTCTGTCGATCTCAGCCGTACTCCACAGCCCATGGCAAAGCCGGCAGTCACCGTTCCACTTAACTTTAAACTCATCAAATCCTCTCTGGGCTGGGAAATTACTTCTAAGCATTTATTCGATGTTCTACCTTCAAATTTCGGGCAAATTCTTCGGCCCAAAAGAGTTTTGTATTTGCTTACACGGCTGAATTTACTCTGGAGCCAAGCGTACATAAAAGTGCAATCCAACTTTGATCTGTTGCCGTTGCACTGCAGGCCACAACTATCAAAAAAGCTTTTATATATTTGATTGTGTGTATTAGAAAAGGGAAGATATCGAAGTCTGGCTAAACTATAAGAGTCCAGACAAATGCAGAGATCACAAAAGGTCCCCTGAAGTGCCTTGAAATGTGCATTTTTATTCAAAGTTTGACTTAATCTCAACTGAAACATGAAGAAAGGGTGGGAGAGAGTAGCTCACTCATTCGCTTTCCTTCGGCTTAGTCCCTTTATTCATCAGGGGGCGACACAGCGGAATGAACCACCAACTTATCCAGCTTGTTTTGCACAACTAATGCCCTTCCAGCTGCAGACCTGGGGGAAACACCCATACACACTCATTCACATACATACACCATGGCCAATTTTGTTTATTCAATTCACCTATAGCTTATGTCATTTGGGGGAAGCAGAGCACCCGGAGGAAACCCACGCCAAAACGGGGAGAACATGCAAACTCCACACAGAAATGCCAACTGACCCAGCTGCGACTCGAACCAGTGACCTCCTTGCTGTGAGGCGACAGTGCTAACCACTAACCCACTGTGTTGCCATACAGAGTTGCTCCTCCCCTTTAAAAAAACAGCCAATAACATGTAGGTTTTTTTGTACAGTGCAGGCAGTGATAGTGGTTGAAATTAAGCACGTGAAAAGCAAATGAGAAGCATCTTGATGAGGGCAGGACTTATATACTAGAGAGTATTTGATTGGTCAGAAGATTTGATGAGATCCTGGAGTATGAGGTGATGTCAAAACAATTAACTGATCCATTTAGGCGGAAGTGACAAACTGGAAGCTTTGGATGTTTATATCTTATAAATGTGAATATTGCCACTGTTTTTTCATCGGGATAACATCGAATCGCAATGACCCATCTCAGCATATAGAATCGGCTGAAGAGTGTGACGTAGTGAAGTGACATAGCAAGTAAACAATTTAATGGTTGAGGACACCTGGAGTACTTTTTTTAAAGTTTAACACAGTTGTGTGTGTTGAGCATCAGTTAAGACCGCGTTAGCACCAGTCAGCTTTAACTGTGGGGAAAACTGGATAATTTTGAGCTTTTGTCAGCTAATTTCATCTTCTGGGATTAAAATAATTGTTTAGGTGGGATCAAAATCGGAGTCAGACACGATACAAAGCTGTTGGTTTGCAGCAAGTATTTTTGTAGGGAGAGCTGTATGAGAATTCAAAAATGGCTGCCATAGAGACATAGCGCCTATATCCGTGCTGCTGTGTTCGCCTATTTTGCACTAATGGTTGAAATAGACAGGCAAAGAGACCTGCTGCAGTGCTATCCACTGTGTCTGCATTCAGACCCAGGGATTGAGGAGGAGAGAAGTCCTCCTCATTTATAGTGTATATATTAACACGATTATTTTTATGATGATATAACAAATTGTGGTTATGTGTACATGAAATTACCAATAACAAACGTAGCAGGACATTGATTTACTGTTTATTTCTTTGCATTTTAACTTTGTAAATTATAAAATCATGGGTCTCCGCACAGTTTAAGTCAAGAAGAAACACAAAGAGGCCCGCTGTGATTCACTATATTTCTCAAATATTTGCAAACGATATGTATATGTATCAGACACATTTTTGGAGCAAATATCTCTGTAGTGAGTGACAATTACTGTGATAAGGGAACAAAACACTATTCTTTGTCCACGTCAGAAGTTCTGGTTTCCCTTTAAGAAATGAGACTACTGCGCCTGCTGAAAGTAATTAGTCAGCTTTCGGTCGTTTAGTGTGTTCACGCACAGCTTTTTGGTTCAGGCGAGACCAGATATGAGCGAACGCAAGATGACAACACACTTGAGTTTTGTCTGTGCTAGTTATTTGGCATTTTGTCCTGGCCTTAAGACAAAATACTGATACTAACATCTAAAAAAACTTGAATTAAATTTTACGGGACCTTTAATCCTGCAGAAGTTTGTGGTTTGCCATGCTTGAACTTAATAGAATAGAAAGCGTTTGCTCTGTGGAAAAATCTGCACTGTATAAGAGGAGCAGGAATGTCAAGGACATGTCAATGACTGCACCTCAACAGAACCTGAAATTGGGCTTCTTCGCAGATTTTAGTGATGTGAATGAAAAGTGGAGAAGGGTGCAAATTGAAGAATTCTGACATTACAGCAATTCCCACCTGTTCCTGTGCAAATTGGAAGCCGGTTTTTGATCGTGAGGAAAAATACTGCAATACTATTAGGATCATAAATGTAGCTTTGTAAAAATGCATTGTTCATTCAAAAATGTAACTTCTGTCATCACTTACCATTGAAAAATTACATTTTTACTTTTTTTTTTAGAGTGAACTAATGGGGTATATGCACACAGACTTCTCATTTTAGTCAGCACGCCTCAGCACTTTCGGCTTCTTTCCATTATAAAGTTTAAATGTTTAAGGTTTAAATTTTAAAACGTCTAAGGTCTGATTTAAAAATCAGTGATCTTCGCTGCCTGATAGATATACGATATAAAGTGGGTCTCAGACAGGACAACAAGCACTGCATTAAATTCTGTTTCCCCCTACCATGTCTTTAAAATATGACAGTTTATTTAACCCCAGTATTTTCAATAAAGTTTCTGCACTCGACTGCTGATCCTGACGGCACTAGTGGTTACACAGTCTTTCATCTCGTTTTACACCTGAACAACTAAATGAATGCTTAAGTCTATTTAACTGAATGCATTGTAATTACATTACAACATTCATGCTGTAAAATGAATTGTATGAAATTGAATATAGTCGCATAAAGCTTTCACTGGAAGTTTATCATTGGCTGAAAAACACTAGCTGCGCATATACATACACACACAATTATATAATATATAATAGTGAATATACTGTTTTTTATATAAATACAGTGATAATACAGTTCTGTAATTATTGGTTTTACTAAGACTTTGTTTATGAAAATTGTTTTAGCATTTTTTAATAGTTTTTTTAACTAATATTTAATATTTGTTATCATGGCGTTCATTTAAAAAGTTGAATAAAAAAAGTAATTAAATGTATCTACTTTTTAAAAAAATACTTAAAATACTGTTTATGTTCTTGTCATTGCTGTGTATACAACTCAACAAAAATTAAAACAGTTAAAAAAATAATAATAATACAATTCAACAAACAAATTAAAAAATAAAATATAAAGTTGAAAAATTAGTCTTTATAAATACAGATTTTTAACCAGTTAATGTCATCTCAAGTACCAACATATTTTAGTTTAGAAACTGCATATTATAAATGTTTAAATTAATATAAAATGTTGTACTATAGAGAAACAAACAAAAAAGTGACCTCGTCATTTATTCTCCCTCATGGGGTTTTAAACCTTCATGAGCTTCACAAAAGAAGATATTTTGAAGAATGCTGGTTGCTGACAACCATTGACTTCCATATATAGTACATAGTAAAAAATGGGTGCCAGCCACCAGCATTTTTCTAAATATTTCCTATTGTGTTTAACCGAATTTAGTGACTTAGATGAACAAGTGAAGGACAGAATTTGATGGATTTACATTTGAGTGAACTATGCTTTTAAAAGTGAAATTCACAAATTATGAAAAACACAGTGTAATCAATATTACAGTATCAGAATATTAAACTACATTTCTAGCTATATTTCTAAGATCAGCAGTTTTCGATGGATTCCAGTCAAAAATGTTCACTGTGCTACTTTAAAAAGCTTAGAATAAAAGTCCTTTAAACTGCCTCAGAGTGCAGATCCCTTCTGCTATATAATAAAGACCTCTAATGTAAATCTCAAAACTAATGGACTGAGGAAATGTAAATGGCGCACTGACAAGGCAGCCAGTGTAACTGATCACTAATACAGCAGAGGACGTGTCAGAGCAGTCAACCTAAACTGCTCTGTGCAAACCGTTACGAGCAGTTTGCTGACTGTCCGATACAATGCAGACGTGAAGAAGTTCTGCGGGACACCTGTTTGAGTTCAGAGCGACTGCTTCTGTGTATCGATTACGCATCAAGAGATGTACCTGCTCGGAGATCTGAACTGACATTTCTATGGGATCCTGCTAATTCTGCTCGGGAGAGTTCGGGATGTGTGATTAAATTTTACTGCAAAGCTCAGCATCTTCGCCGTTCTCTGTCTTGACCGATTATTGTCATTTTATCGCAATTTGCTCTTCAGCGCTCTGGCTTGAAGAGAGTGAGCTAAATCAGTTTAGGTGATATACTTCACTGTCTTTGGGTTAGAGATGTGATAGTCGTTTATACTGTAAGTGTACATCCAGCAGAAAATCTGTATCACACTGTAAAAAATAATTGAGCAGTTTTCCGTATTTTGTGATTAATTTATTAATATTTTTTCTTGTTTATTCATTTATGCTTTTGAATTACATTATGGAACCTTGATCAATTTTTAACCCTGAAAAGTTTGAAAAAAAAGTGACTTCTAATAATATTTTTAATAGTTTAAAGTGATATATCGTCTGGGTTGGCGTTGTATATTAAGGGTAAAAAAAACTTTTCATAAACTGCCAGTACATTTTCTGTTATTTTACAGACATATTTCTTGATATATATATATATATATATATATATATATATATATATATATATAGCTTTTTTTTTTTAGATTATATTATTTCAAACCACTAAGATTCTAATAAAGGTCACTTTGTTAAACTGTAGAGTTGAATTTTCAACGTCAAAAGATGACAGAGCAGAGATCAAGGTCCCATAATGCAATTCCAAACCGTAAATAAAGAGAAAACACTCGTGAATCACAAAATACTGAAACTGTTAATTACTAGATTTTGTTTTACAGGGTAGCTTTACAAAAACCTTCAGAAGTTGGTGAATATGTCTGTTATTATCAGATATGTTCAAGGATAAATTAATACTGTATGACTAAAGTAGTGAGAATGATGATGAAACATAAACAAAGAAGAGTAAAACAACAAGAATTTTCTGTAATAGATGTAAAAAGAACAGTAAAAGTTCAAAATCAAACAAAAAGTATATAAAAAAGTATAAAGATAAACAGCAAAATTCTAAGTCCAAGGCACTC
>CAIGQQ010038153.1:770973-800457 GCA_903798035.1 Danio albolineatus
CCGGAGGAAACCCACGCAACCACGGGGAGAACATGCAAACTCCACACAGAAATGCCAACTGACCCAGCCGGGGATCGAACCAGCGACCTATATATATATTCCTGCATATATAAATATATAATAAATAATTAAAAGTGCAGGCAGGTAAGTAAATAAGTTACACAAATGCTGGGGAAATAAGAAAATGCTAAACTGAAAGTTGATTTCCCCCTTTTCAAAGCTTTATTCATTCTTGAACGTAGTTTCGTATTTACTTTTCCTCAGGTCAACATGCTAATGAGAGGCTGTCTGTCAATCATCTGAAGGCAGTCAAAAATTGAATGCAATTTTTTTTCTGACTATCAACCAATGATGGCATACAAGACCGCCTTCTCATGATTGACAGATATCCTCTTATTAGCATGTTGAGCTGAGGAAAAGTAAATACGCAACAAGGTTCAAGAATGAATAATTAAATAAAGAAAGGGGTTGAAATAAACTTTCAGTTCAGCATTTTCTTATTCCCCTAACATTCGTGTAATTTATTTAATCATTTACCAGCCCACACTATTTATATATTTATTTATGCAAAAATGTGTGGATTTTTATATATGTTTAATAAATTTCGTTATGTGCATATTTATTTTAGTACTTTATTAATGCAGGAAATTATGGGTTTATTTACTTATTTATATAGTTGCGTATTTATTTATTTATTTATTTATTTATTATTTTTTGCAGGTTTCATTCTTCATACGAAATCGCTGTGTTTTAGCCAATCAGTAAACGGTGTGGTGCAAATAAATTACTGTATAACCAATAAAATGCGATTAAGGCGGGATATCTTTTTAATCCGCCCAATGACCGACGTGGAGTTAATTGCAAAACCTGTTTGGAAAAGTCACGTTATTTTTCGGCTCCATTTGGTGTCGCTAGCGGTGCGCATGCTAACAGCGAAGTAGCACGCGATTTTAATACTTATTTTGAATTAAATTAAATTAATATTCCCCGAACCAGGTCGTTTCAGCCACATTTTAAATCTAGCCTAAACTGGATTATAAAGCACCCACACCACCAAAACGTCGTCTGTATGATCAAGAACCACGCGGATCCATAACAACAGCACAATATTTGCAGGTATCACGTTCATGTTTATTGATTTGACTGACATCTCAAAGCAAATATTCCGTTTTTGCCATGCAAACGAGTTAGTGTATTATGTTATGGCGTATTTCAGAGGATATTAAGACACCTACTTTGTACAAACGCTACTTTCAGTCATGATGTAACACTTTCAGGAGTGGCTGAAAACTCCAGCTCTGTGAACGCCATGGAAAACGAGTTGAAAGATGATCCATGCTCGAGTGAAGAGGCATTTTCGTGAGTACAGACAGCTGTTATTGAAATTACAACAAGCCATTAAACCCTTTAATACATCACAAACAAATGTTACACTGTATGTCCAATCACATCACATCCACTTGTGCTGAAAGAAAGAAAAAAAGCCTCTTGATCTTGACTTAATGCCACCCTGTAATTGTGCTCTTGCTGGCACACATTCCATTCAAACTCGCACATCACCTCTAATGCATCTGTGAGTTCCCTATATGAGAGTACAAGTAGGCTAAATATTTATTATTCAGCTGAGAATAAGCAAGATTTAATGGCAACACAAACAACAGCTGCACATTATTACACACAGTGCTGCACTTTGCTGCAGAAACGCCTTTCGTGTTACTGGGAAAGATGGAGACAAATTGAGCCTCCCAAACAGATGATGTGCACCAGAAATCTTAAATCTAACCAAGTGTGAAGTGAGTGCCAGAGAGCTCGCATTCATTATTTAGAGAGTTGTACTCCATCTTCTTTATGAATAAATTATTTTACTTTGATATCTAATGCATTATATGGACACGCTAACGCTGGAGACGTTCATCTGTCTCTGGCATTTGTAATTAATCTGATGAAAGACTTCGACACCTGTAAGTGTTGCTGACAGCAGCCTGTTGTGACGAGGCCTGCTGGCGGACTGTCACACACTCCAGTGAAGGGAGAAGTTTATTTGTAATGGGATAATATGGATTCAGAACTCTTGGTTTTTAATGGTCTTTTTTATGTCTATTACCAGTATTGGTGTAACTGAACTAGGGGCAATTTTAGAATTTTCATTTATATATTAGCCCAATAATACAGTTTAAGTAATAATTAAAGCAATGCACTTAAAAATGTAAAAATGTTTGTCTAATAAACTGCCACTTTTTCTAATTAAAAATGACATAAATATATTTTGGGAGACAAGGTGGCGCAGTGGGTAGTGCTGTCGCCTCACAACAAGGAGGTCGCTGGTTCGAGCCTCGGCTGGGTCAGTTGGCATTTCTGTGTGGAGTTTGAATGTTCTCCCTGTGTTCGCGTGGGTTTCCTCCGGGTGCTCTGGTTTCCCCCACAGTCCAAAGATATGCAGGACAGGTGAATTGGGTAAGCTAAACTGTCAGTAATGTATGTGTGTAAATGAGAATGCATGAATGTTTCCCAGAGATGGATTGCGGCTGGAAGGGCATCCGCTACGTGAAACAAATGCTGGATAAGTTGGCGGTTCATTCCGCTGTGGCGACCCCAGATTAATAAAGGGACTAAGCCGAAAAGAAAATGATGGAATGAATGAATGAATAAATATATATTTTAAAAACGTATAGGCTAATTTACATATTTCGTGGTCATAATATAAGTTATAATAGGAAACAATTTTAATACAATACAACACGTTTCACTTTGTCACTCTGATATGCAGAAAAAAATGAGTGGTTCTGTCACTGTTTAATCCTGTGAATAAATATAGTATAGTTAAAGCCACATGCATTGTAAGGTGTTTTATATTCATTGTTTAAAAACTTTTATAAGGATAGTACTTTGGACATTTTTACAAAGGTACCAGGAAGAATCTTAAATTATTTATCAAAAATTGAACTGACAAATAATTTTTAACTTTGAATATATTTTTGTGGGAATTTAGTTCTATCATATATATTTGTCTAACTCTTTGTAACAATTTTGTTTATATCATGTAATATTTTTTATGTATATCCGTTTTGCCATGAAATAGCCAGAAGTTGCTGATGTGGCAATAAATAAATAAAATAAATATTCATTGTTAATTTTAACATAAATAGCAAAATGTTCCTTAAGAGTTACATTTTAGCTGGAGGAATCAGCTGTGATGATGAGGTAAACGCAGAGGAAACCCAATTGCTCCTCCATGACATTGAGGTAAAAGGGATACAAGTGTGTCTATACCAAAGAACTGTAAAAATGCAGATATTATAACAGTCTAACACAGGAAGCAGCTCTGATGTTTTGGTGAACTTTAAGGAAACCCGATTGCTTCATGACATTGGGGTACAAGTGTTTCTATAGCAAAGAACTGCCTAAGTCCCCCTAAAGTGACCTATTGATGCCCATGCTGTAAACAAATGTACAGTTTTATGTGTAACTTTGTTTTCAGTTTATGGTTCGGTACTTTTTTTTTGTTGTTGTTGTTACCCTAATGGGGTAATGAAGAAAGCACTATTTTTATTAAAAAATTTTATTAAACAGAGCGAATTGAGCGAATTGAAATTGTCTTTAGAAAAATGGAATTGGCCCTGAAAAAAACTCAGATAATGTGGAAAGATATACAGGGAGCCCTATTTCTTAAACATTATTCATTCATTCATTTTCTTTTCGGTTTAGTCCCTTTATTAATCTGGGGTCGCCACAGCAGAATGAACCGCCAACTTATCCAGCATTTGTTTTACGCAGTGGATGCCCTTTCAGCCGCAACCCACTGGGAAACATACATACACTCTCATTCACGCACATACACCACGGACAATTTAGCCTACCCAATTCACCTGCACCACATGTCTTTGGACTTGTGGGGGAAACCTGAGCACCCAGAGGAAACCCACGCGAACACGGGAAGAACATGCAAACTCCACACACAAATGCCAACTGACCGAGCCGAGGCTCGAACCAGCAACCTTCTTGTTGTGAGGCGACAGCACTACTTACTGCACCGCCTTGTCGACCTTCTTAAACATTACTATAATATAAAATGCTTCAACACAAGAAACAAGACTACATTTGACTGCTATTTAAAAAAAATAATAATCTGCAATAAAAAAAGAGTTATATACAAAAAAATAATAATAATTGCACATAAAGCATTTTACTTTAACATACAAATCAAATTATAAAGGTGTTTATTATAATTTACACAATCATTTCTTTTAAACATACATTAAGACATAAGTAAAACTATTATTATGAATAGGGATGTGGTTAAAAATAAAAATAAGATCTCCTTTCATGATTTAAATGAGATTTTTACCATGTAACCATGAGGTTAAAGGAAGTTCTGTGTCAAATGCACCATAAATGAAGCGTTCAGGATTATGTAAATGTAAAACAAATAACTTGTTAAATATGTTTCCAGAAATGTTCTTTGAATATTTATATGTAACTCTAATCTTCATCCTCCTTTTCCACTCATTTTTATTTCATATATATTTACTTCTCTTTTGCCTCGCATTCTTCTTGTCCTCACCTTTTTTTTTTGGTTCCTCCTGCAGAGAAAAGCCCAAGAAAACGAAAGCAAAGGCCAAAGGCAAAACAAAGTCCCAGCATGAAGGGAAGGCGAAAACTCACAGGAAGGTAGTTTTTCAATGTCACCATTAATTTTCTTTCGTCATGCCCCTGGGATTCTCTCTTCAAGTCCGGCTTAATTAAGAAGTCCTGTTAGCTTTGCTGTAAAGGAATATTTATGCAGACATATCATTCAGGGCTGTTACAGAGACCCAAATATAACAAGAACAGACTGCTATACAGAGCATAACCTAGAAGCATTTAGTCAGCGAGCAATCAGAACATCAGATTCATAGGTTACAAAATCCTAGATATAACAAGAATAGACCGTTACGCGGAGTGAAAGCGAGCAGCGCCGTCTTCTTTCTTCGGGGCGGTTGCATGTAACCACTCATTATCTGTGAACGATAGTAATAGTATTTTGCCATTATGCGAGTCTGTTCTCTAATGCAACCTACTTCCAGCCATGCAGATATTTTTGTAGTGGAATATGATTCTCCTTGACGGCTCCGAGCGCTGGTTTTGGCCTCAAGTGATCTAGATGGCTTTCCCTGATAGCAGGTTGTAAGCCATTGATTAGACTGGGCTTCCCTGTGGTGCGTCAAACTCACAAATAGCCCTACTTTCCCACAGCACTTTCAAATTAGCATAATGCAGCTTCTTGGGCTTCTTCGTTTCTTTGATATTTCCATATATTGCCTCTTCTATATTTATTACCTGACAGCCTAATACAGTACTTGGTGGCCTTACAAAGATATGTCCTTGTCAAGTCAGTTAGTAGGTTGCTTGAATTTTTAGATCTTTATTTTTGACTTAAATCATAGCAAAATGTTTGTTAATTAGTTATTTAGTTTGAGTATTGATACTTTTAATCTGGAAGGGCACATTGAAATGATTGAAAGTGGCTAAAGTATAGTGTTAGAAATTATTTACTTTTATTTACTTTTTGCAAATAACATGCTATTTATCAGACAAAACAGTTTGCTTAAATATTTATTAGTACAGCTGTTTTCAACATTAATAATAGTATGTTTTAATCACTAAATCAGCATCTTAAAACGGTTTCCGAAGGATCATTTTACATTAAGTAACTCCTAGAAATTAGGCTTTGCTAATACGTTAAAGTACAAAAAGTTAGAAACGTTATTTTAAACCATAAGCAAATGCATTATTGGTGACCATAAAAGGCAGTGAATAAGTCAAACTGTGAAACATAGAAGGCATATTAAATACAAGTGTTTATTTTTAAAGGTTAGTTCACACAAACAATAAAAATCCTGTTATTAAGCACTCGCCCTCATTTTGTTTAAATTCTCGGAGACCTTTTTTTATCAGGACACAAATTAAGATATTTTAGTTGAAATCTGAGGGCTCTCTCATCCCCCATACAGTACAGTCTAGATACAGTGGGATACTGCTGCGGAGAAGCACATCAATATAGCATAATTTTTGTGATGCTGTATAGCAATGATTAATATTTTTACAGTACTGTGACGGTTGGGTTAAGGGTAGGGGTAGATATTAAAAAAATACAATTTGTTGGATAGTTTAATAAATAACAAAAATACTGCTCTGTACAACTACTGTTTTTACATTACTGTAATTAGGTTTAAGAGTTGGGGTAGAGATTAATAAAATGCAGTTAAAGGGAAATTTAATGAATACTTCTTGTTAACTTCTGAACGCAATCTGATCTAGCAACAACCCCTCCATAGAGAGCAAGATTTCAAGTTCATTGAAAGTCCAGAAAGTGTTTGATTTTTTTATTTATTTTTTTATTTTTAACATGTACACAAACATATTGTAGCTTGATAATATTCAGATTGAACTAGGCATAGGCCGGTATAAGATTCTGACGGTATGATAACCTTGGATAAAAATTTCACGGTATGACAGTATTGTGACTACTGCTCTAAAATATATATTTTTTAAAATATCTGGGTAAAAAACTAAACTTTTTTTCCTCCTTTGAACACAATATATTTTATTTTGAGAAACATTTAAAGTAAACATGTAAACATGTCAGGCTAGATAATTCAAATGAATCATTAACTTCTGCTGTCTTCACAGATTTCTTTACAATTTACACCAAAAAAAATAAAAATCTTACACATACCTTAGGAACGGTATAGCAACAAATTTAGGCGGTATGAAAACCTTGACTTTTCAAAACTGCGGTATACCTTGAAAACGTTTATCGGCCCATGCCTAGATTGAACTAATGAAGTTTCTTTGAAGGTTTTTTTTTTGGTACCTTTCTGAACCTTTCTTTAAGTAAAGACCATTGCTGTCTTTGGAGGATGCAGGGGCTCTCAGATTTCACAATAAATATCTTAATTTGTGTTCCAAAGAAAATGACACGAGGGTGAGTATTTAATAATGTTTGGGTGAACTTAGGGGCATTGCTAGACCTCACTTCCTGGGGCACGTGCCGCAGTACACAGGGTGGGGTTGTGCAATTGAGAGGGGCCTGTGCCCCAGTAGAGCTTTATGTCTAGCAACACCCCTGAATCTAACACTTTAATCACTCAGTTAAGGTTATAATAAAAAATATTTGTGAAATTCATTTTTCCCCTCTCGCAGATAAAAGCTTCCGAAGAGGAGATCATGACAAATGAAGGCAATGGTGACAGAAGGTACAGTGAGACGGCAGTGTCAAATGTGACTGTGTTTATAATTGCTACACTTGCACATATAGGATCTCAGATCCAGGCTTTTGATTTAGTGAAATGGCATCAGCCTAGCAGCCAGCAGCTGCTCTTGGAAATGAGTTTTAATCCATTTACGATTCAAATATGCAATCATACTTTTTTTTTTCTCCTCTTGCCTTTGGAGTTGATGAAAATTAATTCTGATGATTTGAATGTGCGCAGTTCTGGACAATATCCATTCCGATTTTCTTGCTATATTGGCTGTCTTTCAGGAAATTAATTTATTTATTGGAAAGAAAGCTGTGGCATGTCAGAAAAGCAATAAGTGAAAAGCATTCAGATCAGACTGGGTGGGAAAGGAGGGTGGGGGGTCCTGAAGGGGGGCGTATATTAGAGCCCGAGGCGTAAATCTAGGAAAGCAAACATTTAACATGAAGTTATATTTCATGTGCAAATATAAATGCTGTTTGTAAGATTTTCGTAAAAAGTGGACCATCTAAAACCATCTCTTCGACTGTTTCTGTCTCACAATAAGCACAGCACGTCTCTAATCAGGGACTTGGACAATCAGACACTTTGTAAATCAAGTCCTGCTGGTGATTGCAGATGGGAGGCTGATTTACAGACAGAGGTCAGACATAAAACCTGCTGAAGGTGTCCGTGTGTGCTTTTACACTTAATCTCTCCCAGAAAGTTCTCAGCTGAATTGAACCGTTTGTTATGGAAATTGTAATTAATTGATTTGGTCTGCTCACCTCTCACCACATCTGAATCATGCTTTATGGAAATTGAAGCTTGCATCTCTCCGCAATTATCCTTGGGCGTAATTGCAGTAATTATATAATTATCATCAGTGGCCATTAAGCATTATTGTGTAATCACAGTAATTTAGTCATTGTCATTGGTCAATGCATATTTGTCCTTTGTGTTTTTTTGTTTTGTAGACTGAAGTTTTCACAGACTTTAAAAGTGATTTGGCTGTTTTTTTTTTGTTTTAGGTCTCATGTAAATGTTAAGGAAGAGCCAAAGGAAGACCCAGACTTTGTAACAAAAAAAAAAGGAACAAAGAGGAAAAGAAAGACTGAAAATACAGATGGACTCTCTTCTACCTCTGAAGCACCTTTGTAAGAGTTTTTTTCTGAATGAATAATCCAGTTCTTTCTACCTTTTGATAGGCATTTATTTTTGTTTTTATTTAAATTGAGAGTGGCTAATGCTGGGTTCATGCTAAATTGGAGTTAGATAAGACAAGTTAGTTGTAAACACAAATACAGGTGAATTTCATCTAGGCCAGGGGTGTTCAAAGTTTTTGGGCCGAGGGCCAGATGCAAAAAACAAAATGTTGTCCTGGGCCAAATTTTACAATTTCACAGACACGTGTGTGTGTGTGTGTACGTGTGTGTGTGCGTGTGTGTGTGCGTGTGCGCGTGCGTGCGTGCGTTATTATGGAATTATTTTCTACATTTTAAAATCATAATATATATTTTACTCACCATAAACTCTGTTAATGTGAACAGTGACGTTGCTTCATCAAGGGAAATTTGGATGAATCCAAACTCTTGTAAAACTCGGACATTTCCCGCACTCACTGTGGATTTTCCTTCTTCTTGGTTGAGCCATGGCTCGCCAAAACGTGAATATCAATTATGTTTACTTCAGTGTGGTCTAATTGAAGGCGCGTGATAGCGACACCCGGTGGTTATTTATTGAATTACATCTATTTTTCTACAGCGGGCCAGATTCTATTAATATTTATAAAAAGCCTCGCGGGCCGCCACTAAACTGATTGCGGGCCGCAGTTTGGACACCCCTGATCTGGGCAGTGCAAATGATGCAGACTGCACAACATGTTTGCCACGAAAGACTGCAATTCACATCAATCTAATCTTCTGTGAAAGTTAAATAAAATCAACTTTGCAGAAAATTCACACTAGACAAAAAGTATCCCTCAACTAGGCATGGGCCGGTATAAGATTTTGACGGTATGATAACCTTAGATAAAAATATCACGGTTTCACAGTATGACGGTATGATATTGTAATTACTTCTCTAAAATATATTCTTTATAATGCCTGGATAAAAAACAAAACCTTTTTCCCCTTTGAACACAATAGATTTTATTTTGAGAAACATTTAAAGTATTTTGGGGTAGTAAACATGTCAGGCTAAATAATTCAAGTGAGGCATTTACTTCTGCAGTCTTCTTTTGTTTAAAAAACACAGATGTTTTTACAATTTACACCTAAAAAAAAAAAAGTAAATAAAACAATCTTACACATACCTTAGGAACGATATAGCAGAAAATCTGGCGGTATGAAAACCTTGATTTTCCAAACCACGGTATACCTTGAAAACGGTTATCGTCCCATGCCTACCTTCAACTAACCTAGAAAGAGTGACTTGTGATGCTTTGTGTCTGGTGTGAACCCAGCATAGTTGTGCAACTTTAAATTGATGATAAAAATGATACAAAAATTGCAAGCTTGTCTAAATTAACAGTATTACTTTTACAAAACGAGATGTTTAGCAGAATATCAAAGCTGCTTGCTTTTACTGTACATTGAACACAGGGCATACAATGGATGACAAGCTGTGATCAGCTTTTACTTTCATTACTATTTATACGAAAGAGCAGCTTGGACATTTACTGTATTTTTTTTTAGAATAAGGTCATATTTGGCGCCACGGTGGCGTAGTGAGTAGCACATTCGCCTCACAGCAAGAAGGTCGCTGGTTCGATCCCCGGCTGGGCCAGTTGGCATTTCTGTGTGGAGTTTGCATGTTCTCCCCGTGGTTGCGTGGGTTTCCTCCGGGTGCTCCGGTTTCCCCCACAGTCCAAAGATATGCGGTACAGGTGAATTGGGTAAGCTAAATTGTCCATAGTGTATGTGTGTGAATGAGAATGTATGGATGTGTTTCCCAGAGATGGGTTGTGGCTGGAAGGGCATCCGCTGCGTAAAACAAATGCTGGATAAGTTGGCGCTTCATTCCGTTGTGGCGACCCCGGATTAATAAAGGGACTAAGCCGAAAAGAAAATGAGTGAATGAATGAAGGTCATATTTTATCATCTGAAACGTGTGGCAATTTGTATTCCAGAGTGATTTCGATTTTTGCATTTAATGCAAGCAAGAAAAACACGTGTAAACTTGCACACGTTTGGATTGTCACCTAATGAAAGAAAGACCCATTACTTCTCTAGCTCATTTCCACATCTCAAAACCATGAACAATGACTTTTGCCTCAAACTTAAAATTTGATGCTTATGAATAATTATTAGGGTGCATGTCAACCATTTTCTCGAGCTGAGCATTTTTTTCTATTGCTATCAATGGACGCGCAGCACTTCAAAAAATAACCCCAGCAGTGTGCGCTGAGTTTTTAATACCAGTAGCTCTGACAATTGGAGAAGCACTCGCAGACTTCATAAAGAACTACCTTTTAAAACTTTTGGGTTAGTATGATTTTATTTATTTATTTATTTATTTAATGGACTTAAAATATATACATTTATGGTTGACAGAAAGTTCAGCCTCTACTCTACTCTAGTGTACAGTGTCATGTGATCATTCGGTAGTCTTTCCTTCTGTGCTAATTTGGATGCAGCCCAGGAAACAATTCTCATCATCAGTGTTGAAACCTACTTCAAGAATATTATGACCCATGTACTGAAGTGTATGCTGTCTTGCCAAATGTTATTGTAATTAAAAGACGAGAAAGGAGATCTTAAATGTATTGTCTGCTCTGTTTCTGAAAGGCCAAAGAAGAAGAAGAAAAAAGTTGCAGAAGGACAGGAAAGCTCTGCAGCAGCAAAGAAGAAAAGAATCAAGGAAACAAAAGAAAAGGTTGGCTTCATATCAGTGTTGCTTTGCTTCTATATTGATTATTGAGAGAATAAGTGACCGAGTGCTTAAATGCTAGTAATTTGGGTATTTGAAAACCCCAACTTCCCAAAAAAGGCACATGCTGCAATGAAGGAACATTCAGAATGTTCTTAGATACTGAGCTTCATTAAATTTGACATTATCTGTAACACTCTGTACTATGCAAAGTTGGTTTTAATTTACTGTTACTATCAGGTTATTTCTTTGTGCTTTTTATTTTTAAATACTGGTTGAAACTTTTACATTTTTTTTGTTTTATTCAAATCACAGAATTGTCATTTCATTCATCTTTTGCCATTCTTCTAAACTGCCTTCTGCAGGTCAACATCAACTTGTCCTTCACAATCACCCAGCTGTTTGATGGATTTAAAAGACCATGTCACAAAAGCGATTGCCTGTGTTGAAAAGCCGTCATTTTATTCAACAACTGTGGCTCTCCTCCTTTGATAGTAATTTTAGTGCAACGGAGAGCAGTTTTGGAGAACATTTCTGTCTTGCAGAGCAAGGAATTTTGTTCTCAGGAGAAAGCATTTATAGTTCTGTTTTTGGCTCACTGTGAAAAGATGCTGTCCATGTCTTCACGTCCCCTCAGGGGTTCATTCTGGTCAGGTGCCGTGTCTACTTTCCCATTGCAGACTTCACTTCTTTTTGCTTCAATTTCAATTTCATTTCTTTAGAAAAATAAATGCTTTTTTGTCTCCTGTGGATTCACTAACATTTCCACCAGAAAAGTTTTTTTTTTTATTTGAATGGCAAAGTACCATTTGTCACTACTGTGTTCCTGCATTATAACAAAAACGGCACAGTTAGAGATACAATACCCTGCAAGGTTTACCTCAAAAACTCTAAGCACCATGAGTCACAACCAAGATGTCAACAGCAAGGTGCAATTTAACCTTGTTTAGGTGCATCTTGTTTTCTTAGTTTCACAGTGCATACCTGTTGACCCGATTGTTGTTTTTAGTAAACATCTAAATCTGCCAATTTTAGGTTGTGATATTGTGCTAAATGTTTGTACAAAGCTGGGGATTTATTTAAAGTGATGTTCAATCCTTTTCATGGCTCAGCTTAAAAATAGGAATGCATCTGATGAATTTTGTAAATTTATACATAAAACTGTATTAATAACTACGATAGAAAAGAGCAAATTTTCATATTCACATTTGATATTTCTAATAAAATATATTTTTATAAATAGATAAGTATTATTTGAAACTTCATTTTAATTTAACATGTTTAATGTGTTATATTTAATATAATTTTAAATATATTTGATTATAATTAAATCATAAAAATTTAATATAAATTAATAAACTAAATCTTACACACATAAATTAATTTGTAATTATAAACATATAACATCACTAGTTTTAACTACAGTTGCTATTGACTTACTGTATTACTGGACACTTATTGACCGAATTTGCTGTGATGGTTGCTCTGTGTCTTTGTTAGGTGAAAAAAGAGGAAGGAGAGCATCCGGTCTCTACTAAGAAGAAAAAAACCAAGGAGGAGATCGAAGCAGCCAGAGCTCTCAAGATAAAGAAGAAAGAGGAGGAAGAGAAGCAAAGATGGAGATGGTAGGCTTCTGCATCCTGTCTATTGTGGACAACTTTTATTCCAGAAGTTTCGTTGTCCTTGTTTTTGATTTCTTAGCACTTCTACAGGTGGGAAGAAGAGAAGTATGAGGATGGAATTAAATGGAAGTTTCTAGAACATAAAGGACCTTATTTCCCTCCTGAGTATCAGCCCCTTCCTGATGATGTCAAGTTTTACTATAATGGTATGTATTCAAATGTTTTATCTGTTTATGAATTTGAGATTGTGTGCCATCAAGTATTTGTCTCTGTATGTAAAAGCAAACACTTTACCTTTGAAAGATATCTGCAAAAAGGTGTATATATTATAGGTCTTTCCAAAGGAAATTGCTTACTTCTGACCTTCTGGTTTACTGTGTAACTTTCTGCTGTCTGTGAATCTGACTACAAAAGAAAAACAATATTAGTCACTCCTCTTGAATAAATAACATTAGTAGCTTGATATGAATGATTTTTTTTTTACTTGAATCTAGTGATTCTTGCTGATTTAAGGCAGATCATCATTAAAAATAAGCAACCTACATTATTAATAAGAAACTTACATTGCACTGATTCATTTATGTGAACTGTACATACTCACTGTACATATACATCTGTAATTATGTACACACCCACTTGTACATATACATTTGTAATTGTTTATCTGCAATTTTGATTATTAATATGCAACCTACATTGCACTGATTCATTTATTTGAACTGTACACACCCACTGTACATATTCATTTGTAATTGTTTATCTATCTGCACACTTTTGATTATTAATAAGCAACCTATACATTGCACTGATTCATTTATTTGAACTGTACATACCCACTGTACATGTACATTTGTAATTGTTTATCTATCTGCACACGTATTATTAATATCAACCTGTACGTATAATCATTTATTGCAAATCTGGGCTCATAACTATGGCAACCTTTATATAATGTCCATAGTACATCCATCTGTAAATATCACCATAGTTTTTCTATAACTGCACCTTATAATTTATACTTGTATTCTGCACTTGCTGCTATTTCACTTCTGGTTAGACCTAAACTGTATTTGTTGCTTTGTACTTGTACGTGTGTAATGACAATAAAGTTGAATCTAATCTAATCTAATCTAATAAGGCCTGTGACATTCACACGATAGGGCAGGGGGTGTCAAACTCTGTCCTAGAGGTCCAGTGTGTTGCAGATTTTGGCTTCATCCTTGCAGGCGTGTTGAGGCAAGTTGTTTCTAGAAAGCCCAGCTAGAGCTTGATTAGCTAGTAGTGGTGCAACATATCACGGTTGATCCTTAATTCGTACGGATCACAACCCACGGTTCAGAACACAAACAGATTAATAATTTTGTTTACTTGTAGATTGATCCTAATTTTTTAACGATTACAGAGAGATTGCCTCTGGTGTCATTCAAATCACAGGTTTAATGACGGAACAGGTTATCCAGTATATGGTGGGATTCATTAAAGGTGTTTTCTGTCATTACTTGTTTAGCTTGCATTAATGCATTAAGTGTAAGCTGCCCAATTAATCATCAGAAGATTGGGATCTTAACACCCATGCAACATAAATGATAAATGGTGATTTGGGTATGTTTATTAAACCTTTGAATCGCCGTGTTCAAATCTGTGTTTGAAAAACGCAAAAATCAAGAAAGAGATTCAGTTTTTAGTCTTGAGTTAGTTATGAAGTTACAGTCAGATAACACAGAAGTACTGTGATAACCGTTTATAGTTTAGATATAACCACTGATGTTTATGGTAAAGATTAAAATCACCATCATTTGCTCAAAAATGAAAGTTGTAAGCAGCAATTACGTTATGTAACCAATAGGTGGCGACAACTAGCCATTCAAAACTGTCACATCCAGCAATGAAACATGAAGTTTTATGAGTGAATAACTGAATCGTTTATTGAAAATGAGACAAAAAAATAATATAATATAATGTTAGATTTCTACCTTTTAGCATTATCAGCAGCAGTTGTAGTAACAGTGAATTTTTCACAGTACTGAATATTTTACTGTTTTATTCAGCTGATTATTTCTTCATTTTATTTTTAATTACAGCTTCTAAGTTCTGTTTGTTAAAACCAAAACTTTCTTGCAGTTCTGTTTTTTTAATAAATGGAAAGCTAATTACATTTGTCTTCTCCCTTTTGGCTGATCTGAAAAATGGTCTGATTCGTGACTAAAAAAACATAGGGTGATCTGAACCGTGAGATATGTGATCCGTTACACCACTATTAGCAAGCCCAGGTGTGTCTGATTGGTATTGGAGCTAAAATCTGCAGGACGCTGGACCTCCAGGACCGAGATCGAGAACCCCTGCTATAGGGGGAAATGTGGAACTTTTTCAGACACTGATGTAGGGGATTATAAAAAAAATGGATTGGGTGTTTTTTTTGTTTTTTTTTTTGGGGTGTAATTGATTTTTACCATTATAGGCTGGCTGTTGACAATTTTTTAAACACCCATGTAAAAGTGAGATATAATTACAGGTCCTCTTAAAAACTGCTTGACAATCACTTTCACACAGCTTGATCTATCACAGTATTTCTCCAGCACATTCCTGAAGGACCACCATCTCTGCACGTTTTGCATGTCTTCTTAACCAAACACACCTTTTTCAGATGATCAGCTCATTAGCAGAGACTGAAAGACCTGTAATGAGTTTGACAGATAAAGGAGATACCAAAACATGGCGTGTTGGTGGTCCTCCAGGAAGGTGGTTGAGAAACACTGGACTGTCATGAACTGTTTCTCAAACATTTTCTGTTTAAAAGTCTTATATTCAGATCGATGACAAGCTAATGCAACTGTAGCTTTTAACAGCAGCTTAAGTGATGTAGTGGCTTTGTCTGTGTGATTGGCTATTTTATTGAGAAGGTGGGGCTATGGGAATTTTGTCATTGCACGTCGCACATTCATATACTATGAATGCACTATCTGTGTTTCTCAAGGGTTTGGTGTTACTGATGCATTGCGTAAAACCTTTTCACTGCAAAACATTTTCAAAAGCTTACGGTCAGAACTATTCCCTTTAATTTTCCCGGTCTGGGCTCGCAGCCCAGCCTCAAGGTTGACCCGTTCCTCTGTTGATGTCAGGCTTACTCCAGAGAGCAAAGGAAGAGTCTTTAATCTCTTTGCTAAACTTTAAGGTCAGCTTCCTCTATTAATATCCACTCTGCCATTTACCGTAGTGAGGCGCTTCTTAAACTGTAAGTGCGTTTCGGAAGGCCCAGACCATTAATCTTGCTACAATAACCCAGAGGGGGGAAGTATTTGGATTTTGTACCTGAGACTCTCCGAAGCTATAAATGCAGTTTTGATTATATTTGTCCTAGGCCATGATTCTCTGTGATGCATTTAAAGTCTTATATTGTGGGATGCGCTGGGGAGTCCTGTGGGAGCCTGTGTCTGATAACTCATCTTAACTCATCCTATAAAAGCTTGCAGCACACACCTCTGGCTTAGATCTGTGGAAATGATAACTTTGGCATTTTATTTCTGTGCTTTTGACTTATTTTAAGAGGTAATCATCTTTTAAACATGAATACCAGTACTGTGATTTACCTGCAGTTAACCATTTCATATTTTGAGTACTTACTGTATAATTAGGGTTATGTATTTAAAATAATTTTCACCTCTAAATATTAAACTTTTTAAAAAATAGCTTGTGCTGCTTCTCAAAGTCCAGACTTCGGTCCGCAGGGGTATTCAATCCAGATCTGACTCCATTTTGTGTTGCAAGATCATGCATAACAGATTCAAATTCGTGAGCAAAATATTCTCCTGCTTGACTCTGTTGTCATGGCACCCATTGATCATACGAGGCTTCACATGATCGAGCAGGCTAATTGCGTGTACATGTACAAAAATGCACTTATATTAATGTTTTTGCCATATTTGCATTGTATTCAAATGTATTTTGAATGCAAATGCCACTTTATTTGAAAGAAAAATGAATAGTGTTGACTGTATGTTATGGATGTTTACTAAAAACAAGTTATGTAATATCACTTGTGCCGAACCTTAGGCCTTAATAAAAATTCAGATTTAGACCCTTTAATGTAGGCATTGAAAACCCCTGCTGTACACGAATAAACTTTAAAATTATGCAGCTTTCATTCATTCATTCATTCAATCTTTTATTAATTTTCTTCTTGGCTTGGTCCCTTTTATTATTCTAGGGTTGCCACAGCAGAATTATCTGCCAACTGCAACCCTTATCCAGAAAACCTATCCAGCATGTATTACGCAGCAGATGCCCTTCCAACTGCAACCCATCACTGGAAAACATCCATACACATACATTCTCACACACACTCACTACGGACAATTTAGCTGACCCAATTTACCTAAACCACGTCTTTGGACTTGTGGGGGAAACCGGAGCACCCGGAGGAAACCCACGCAAACACGGGGAGAACATGCAAACTTCACACAGAAATGTCAATTGACCCCCTCCTGTAAGGTGATTGTGCTACTCACTACGCCACTGTGATGCCCATGCAGCTTAGTTACACTATAAGAATTATCTGGTAATGATTGGGTTTCGTATTTTGTTCACATTTTTTCAGTTTATTTATGGTTGTAAATCGCATTATGGGACCTTGATCTGTTTTTTTTTTTTTTTTTTTGAAAGTGACTTTTATTGACATTTTAGTAGTTAAATAATATAGCGTGTAAGACATAATAAATAGAGAAATAAGTCAGATAACAGAAAAATAAAATAACAGAAAATGTACAGTCAGTTTATTACAAGGTTTTTGTACCTTTTATATACAACACCAACCTAGACAATAAATCACTAAACCAGGGGTCCTCAACCCTGCTCCTGGAGATCGACCTTCCTGCTGTGTTCAGTCATACCCTGATCAAACACATCTGAAAACTGCTAATTTACAGATATTTTTACAGTGAAGGGAGACTACTTTTTAGCATGGAATATGGGAGACATGCAAAATGTAGTACAGTGCTTAGCATAAACACCCCATTTTGAAAATGAATATTTTTATCCATTTCTCAGTGAATATAGGCAATGTATTTTGGTGCATTTAAACAAAACAGTTATTAAACATACATTTATTAAATGTATTAATATTTTAGTTGCATAACATATTTAGAAATTGAAAGATAATAAATTTTTTTGCTTCTTTTTTTTTTTTTTTTTTTTTTCTCCCCCTCTTTCCTTTCTATAACATAAATATTTGTGTACTAGTTTTTGGACCATCATCGTAAATGTGTTAGATAAGCTCCAAAATTGGCTTCAGTACTGACTAATACAATCCATATGCACAAGTATAATATTGTATAGCATATTAAAAATATGAATTTAAAAGCTTTTTAGGACATTTGTGAGGGGTGTACTTGTATATATGCTGAACACTGTTTTTACAACTTTTCTTTTTTCTGTAAAATGCTATTGACTTGCATTTTATGAATTTCCAAGAACCCCCGTTTAAGCTTAAAGTTTTCTATAAAGTTCAACTGAAGAGGAGTAAATCTCATACTGTATGTGTTGGATGGCCTGAGGGTGATCAAACTAACAGCAGGCTTTCATTCTTAGGTGAACTATCCTTTGAAAATAGATCCACATTAAACTCTCTGATAGCAAATAAAAAAATCTGCATATTTACAAAATAAATGTATTGATCGCATAAAATATTTTATGGACCGTACGTTGCTTTAAATGCATATTTTGACAGAGTTGGTTGTAAGCTGGTTGCTTTTTTTTCCATGCTGAATTCCTTCCAGTACCAAATGTTCTGCTTTTGTAGGAAAGCCAGTGAAACTCAGCCTGCCAGCTGAGGAAGTGGCCCTTTACTTTGCTCAGATGCTGGATCACGAATACACCACCAAAGAGGTCTTCCGCAATAACTTCTTCAGGGACTGGAGGAAGGTAAGTCCAGCTCAATCTTTTAACCAGTAGCTTTTACACTTAACACGTTTGCAGTGGGCTGGGTGTCGGGTTATGAGTACGGAACAGTTATGAAGCTTACAGCATCCCAGAAGGCCTCGGGGCGTATCATGCAGAATTAATTTTGTGCTGCTTAGTGCTCAATGCTCTTGAAAATACGATTTGTGTAAAGGCATTGATATGCTAATCCAGACAACTCGCTTCCCGCATATGAACAAATCCAATTTAACTGTTTTATTATAACACGGAAGCCCGGCTCGCTTCACTGAGCACAGTCTCCGCCCCGTGCCCGCCTGTCAGTCACCAGAATGAGCGAGAGAGGAATCCAAGTGATGAGACATCGGCTCTATTATTACAGAGCCTTCAGAAAGTGTTTTTGTGTGTTTCATCTGGGTGATCTGCTTGTGGCAACCATTATTTATAAATGGTCTTTCAGAGGTGTTTTGACCTTTTGACTCATTTAGTACTTATTAATGAAGACTAAACGGTTGGATGCCATCGGGGCTTGAGTGTGTAATGAATTCCTTGTGTTTCAATGTATGGCTGCCCACAGTCGCAGCCACATTCATTGACTGCGGTGCAGCAGCAATTAGCAAAACAAGGTCAATGGAAAGTCTGATGGGAGGGAGGAAGGCGTGTTTATGTGTTTCGTAGCATTTTGTAATTACCACACATTAGAGACTTGCCAGAACTGGGCGCCACAGGATGTACCTGTCATCAGGGCATATGACTAGGTGCGAAACTGCCATTGCAAGTGTAAGAGAATTCATCTTTGATTGTCTGTTGTTTGGTGAAGTGAAGTTTATTTGTACCTCGCTTTTCACAGTAATCAGTGCTTCCCACACATAGGTTTTACTTGGTGTATATTAACAGCCGCCCATATTTAGAGATACTTTTTTTTTTTCCTATTATTATTATCATCCTTTTATGCTTTTTTAAAAGAAAAATTTTATCCACCCCAATGTAAACAAACATCAGCGAGCGATTAAGGGGTGGAAAATCTTCTCTCCTTTACCCGTTTCATACTGCTCGTTCTGTGTGCACGAGATCTGTCAACACTCTTGCAGACAGTGACATGCTCTGCAGACCCACAGAGACCTGCACCTTTTGAGTCCCGCCAGGGTTTCTAAATCTACTGAAATGTCTAGGATTTGGTTTTGCTTTCGTTTTCTAAGCTGTCCTTAATTTTAAACTTGCAAAAGAGTGACATTAATTTATTATTTAAGCTTTACTTGACTTAAAGTAAAGAAAACTTTACTAAATACTTTGTACACCATTAGAAATGGGTAATCAACTAATTTGCCTTATTTAAGTAATCCACATGTTTTATACCTGTAATTATTATAGTTTCTTTTTTTCTCTCTCTTTTGCTGTATATTTTATTGATTTGACGATTGAATGATTTAGCAATACTGTACAAAATGTCATGCCAATGAAGCAAGCTGAGCTTGAATGAGAGGAGCAGATTTTACCTCTCAGTGGGTGCACGTGGCTCCTGAATAGCATAAAAGCAATGGAAATAGTGGATTTTTTTTTTTGTCTTTTTTTTTTTTTTTTTTTACCCATTAAGAAAAAAACTTTAAAACAGATCCTTAATTACAATTTTTTTTTTATCAAATTATGTTTTGTTTGTTTCATATAGTTAAATATTTATGTGGTGTGGGTAAAAGATGTGTTTAAATCAGGCTACCACCCCAAGTATATTTCAAACCTGTGGGAAGCACTGATAATTATTGTTTCAAATCATCTTTACCATAATCATAACTTTATCGGTTACTTATAACTAAAAATATTGTTAGTTACTAGTTAATTACAGTAAATTTATGATATAAACATAGTTAACCTGCAGTTATATAGCAAATAGGTGATGTCTTTGTGTAAATGTTCAATGCAGTGTATTTGTGTATCGGGATGGGCATCCCTAGGTGAAAATGGGGAACATGGAAAATAAGTAGCGTAGCTGATGTTCATTGTGCATTTGACCAAGAGTAATTGTCAATGCGAAAATGAAGTGTTATAGATGAAAATAGGAGTCATATAAACAAACATAGAAACAGATATAAAATAGGCTAAGGAAACTGCAAGTTTAAATTCTGTCAAAGCCATTTTTTTTCTTCTGAATGTGGAACTCTTGTGCAACTTATACCAGTTTTGTGCTTTTCAATTCTGGTTTCTGGAGTTTCTAGTCAAATTAGGGTATTGTCCAAGTTGACAAAGTGATGTAAAAACTATGTAAACTGTTGCAATGTCTTTTGTCTTGCACATCAATATGTTGGCAACGCTCAAAAACAGCTTTTGAAATACCAGTCACCTGCTTTCATATGAAAATAATCATCTAAATATTATTTTTACAATGTTTTAAAATTCTATGGGTCAAGGAAGCATCTGAGTTTGTGGTACGTCTCCTCCTCCCTTACTGCAAGTTTTTGCTCTGTCTGGATGCACCCATCCACAGTAAGGATGTGTTCCTGTTTCATGTCACATTTTCCACTTCAATGAGCTGACAAAGCAGTAAACTGCCTTTTTTCCTGTGTGAATCAGCCATATCAGATTGGAATATTGACACAAATTATATATATTTTTTAAATTTATTTATGATAATTAACCCATATTTTGCTGAATGTGTTTTTTGTGTTGACACCCTTGGCTAATTTAGGAATGTCATGGATAAATAATAATAGTAAAACTCTTAACTCTTTAAACCTTATTTTTAATAGGCTATTAAACAATTGTTTTGTTTTTTTAACAATTTAAATTATATTTGTATGATATTATGTTGTCTTCAAATTGAACCAGTGGATTTGGAAATGAATAAAAGGACAATTCAAATGTAGTCTCTTCTGGCAAAATTCAGAAATTAATTTGGCATGACCCTTAATGTGCATTATGGGCATTCGTTGGCTGTTGAGAGTACATCAGTTGTACTCTTGTTATTCTAGTGCATTTTGAGACTAAATGACTGCACTCAACAATGTCCATTGTGGTGTTGGACACCCCTACATATGGCTGTTGTCTCAAACTGACTATCAGTGTTTTCCAAACAGTATGTATCGCCCTCGGAAGTGCACTTTGGAGTGAAAACAATCCTGGCCCCCATTCTGAAGTGTCATTCCAAACCAAAGAGCTGAAAACTGGCCACTTCGAAGGGCCCTTTGGAACGATGGATTTTAAAACAGTACAACTGATGGACACTTGACACAGGCCCTCATGATTCTTTGCGCAGGGAAGTTCTTTGGTGTCGCACATTGCGTTCCATTCCATCCCTATATGCCTTAATCCCTTCAAAGCTGTCGTTCTAGAGGATAAACCCTTCGAGGGGATCAGGACATAGGGTTGAGCCCTTCCAAATAGAACACAGTGTATGAATGTCATTCAATCATTTAATCCGATGGTTTGTTCTAAAAAGGATTCATCCAGGAATGAAACATTGCAGTGTGATATAGGTTTCTTGACTCCTAATGTCCTAATTACTTCACAGCTAAAAATTCAAATCTAATTTCCCATGATATTCTTACTTTACCTTGACAAAATAGGGACCTTTTTTATTATCATTGCAAATTTTTTTGTGATTTTGCTATTTAGCCAATTTGATTTATTTTACTCTGGATAGGAGCATGGCATGATCCATGACTCTATAGTGTAATTGATTTGTGGGTCTCTGAGGTTTGAGAATGTCTCCGTGTCATTTTTTTTGGGCCCTCCTTTCACTTTCCTTCTGATTTTACTCTCTTCTTACCCTCCGCACCGGGCTCTGCTCCCTGGCTAATGGCCCAGGGGTGCCATTCATGGTGGAGCGTGTGCATGTGTGTGACAGAATGGGGAAATGGAGGGGGCCAGGTCAGATGAAATTGCTTGTGTGAGGTCCCGTGGCGCAGGTTCTCTTCACCAGCCCAGGAGGAGAGATTAGAGTGAATCAGTGTTAGTGTGACATTTAGCACCGCAAAAGTGCAAGAATAAATCATAAGCCGACAAAAGAGAAACGCGAATGGCAGTCCTCTGTGACCCCTCCATCCGATACTTACTTTACTCTGCTCTTCATTTTTTTTTGCTCATCGTCCTCTATTTCCGCTTCTGTGGCCTGTAGGGAAGCTGTGATCATCACAGGTGAGGGGATCACGCTTCTCTAAAGTTGTTTGGATGATCTTTAGTGTCTTCTGATGTAGGGTGTGCTTGTTGTTCTTGTATGTCAGGAAACAGGACACATCTCAAAGCAATATCAGTGGAAAAGGTCTAAAGACAGGCTTTTTTTTTTGAGTGCGTTTCAGAATTGTAAAACTTAAGGAAGTAATGATACACTGAAGTTATGATTTGATTTATATAATGATAATGAACTCGAATGATATGATTTTATCCAGTCTTCTTAAGTTTTACTTAAAATATTAGATAAGTAGTAAGACATACTGTTAATTTTAAATCTTGAATTTTATATGGATGCACTTGAACAAACTTAGTCCTGAATCCCTATAGTCCACAGGGCAGTGGTCACATAATAATACAAATATTCATGATTATGAAGATGAATAATTGATTTATACATTTAATTTATGTGCCTTCATTCTGTTATTAACAACATACAAATAGGCAGTTTTTTCAAGTCATGAATTTGGCATCATATTTAGTCTTATATATTTTAAATGGAATGAGGTTGAGTACATGATGACAGAAGAATTTAAATCACAATATACCAATTACCAATCAAACGTATAATTACCTATTGTATTGTGCTACCTTGATAGAACAATGCATATTTGCACTCTTAACAAAGCTGCTAAATATGAAAAATATAAAAGAAGCTTAATTATGACGTTGGACTCTTAATAGTTAAAAATTAAGGATTCACATGATATATCGGGTACCACTTGGTGACATATTTCAATAGTTGCCAAGAAAAACTCCCAAATGTAGATGCTTCAAAGACATTATGATGAAACATAAGTCAATTATTGGTCATCGTTACATAAAGAAGCTTTAAAAGTCAGTATGTTGTTTGTTTTAGATGCATCATTAAACATGAGTTACTAAGTCTATCTGAGGAAGACTATTCACATTACCGTTATTGTGGTTTTTTTTTTCAGTGAAACACAGTATCAATGATGTGCATTTTGAAGTAGTGTAAAGGTCAAATAAGCCATAATTATTGCGAGTAACAAAAGAAATAATGGGGAAAAGATGGTATATACGATCGGACAGCATTGTTTCATAAATTGATTCTTTAGTGTAGTTGCTTTGTCACTAAAGTCTCAAATAATTTGAACCAAATCTTTCACAGTCTCGAAATGTATGATATCTCTTTACAGAGTTGATAGGACTGCCAATTGGAATCAGTGTGAATGAAAGGCCAACTCCAAAACTGTAAAATCTTGACTGATTTCTTCACTCACACTGAGTGCGCTGACTGCTCTTGGAGAAGTCATATACAGCTGGATGAAATAAAAGGAAAGGGTTTAGATGAAATGCCAATACAAGTGGTCACAAGTGAAGCAATGGATGCATGTTAAAGAGATAGTTCACCCAGAATTTAAATTGGCATCTACTTACTTTTTACAAAACTTAAGCTTAATGAGTTTCGTTCTTCTGTTGAACACCAAAGGACATATTAACCTGCGCCCCATTTATTAAAAAAAAAAAAAAATTAATACCATTTTCATGAAAATGAACCCTGTGGTCTATGTTCACAAGTTATTTTGACCCTTGAGTGCTAAACTAACCAAAGTAGTGAAGAAACGATTAGTTAGTGAAGAAGCGCTTTGTTTCAATAAATCATTAGAGGAAAAAATGCACGTGACTGTCAGGATAGTGGCATGGAAACACCAGAAAGATAAAGCTGAACGTCGGACCCTGTGTGGATTAAAATTTGAGGATGATACTCTCAAAAATGTAGGTTCTGAAAGCTTTTATTTAAAGAGCCCATATGGTGGGTTGAGAACGGTTAAATTTCACTTTTTGAAGTCCCAAACAACAGGATGATATGTATGCAAGGTTAAAAAACACTTTCGATGTCTTATAATATCTATTTATTTTTACCTCATTTTCCCACCGACTCCCATATGAATCGTCTGAGCGAGTCTTTTTCCCCAAGCACCTCCTTTCCGTGACGCTACCACGTCACGTCACCACGTCACGTCCTTTACGTGTCAGCAGCCCAATGCCAGAACATATTGAAAACAAATCACTGCGGTTGTACAACAGCGTATTGCTATATTATTCATCATAACAACAAACATTCAGTAATAATAACCACTTCATGGACTATTGTAAGCCAACAAATATTTTCATTCGGCAGTAAGCTAAATGGCTACCGCTACATGCTGCACGGAGCAAACACAATACAGACAACTACATCCATATTTACCTTGTTACAGTGAACAAGACTGAAGGAACACACAGGTCCAAATAAACTGGGTATTGATCCATCCTTTAACAACAACCGTGCAACAAATCCCGCGTTGTAAGCCTGTAGATTGATGTAGCTCTCTTCAGAGAGATGACGTGAACACAGCACCGTGTTGGGGATGTAATTCTCAGGTATTTTACGAAAAAAAACTCAACCACTCCAGGTAGGGAAAAGAAGTTTCCAGGTAGGGAAAAGAACACCGCTTTTCCCTCGCACTTCAGAGCATAGCGTCTACGCGACATGATTTAACCAGAATGCCGATAAGTTCAGTAAAGTTAGCAGCAGTCGTGTTTTCCGGATCAATAACTCATGACCGAAACATTGTTCCTACACAAATAGCACCTCTTTTCAACCGTTGCAATGTATACAATCACCTACAACCTTATTTTCCTAAAAATGAGCTTTGCCTACGCGCTGGATGCATTATATTAAACTCTGTGCGCAGGCGGCAGAGACCGTTCCTTAGGGACCGTCTACAAAGAGCAAAACGCGAAAACCAATACTACAAAAGCTGTCAATAACTTCTCTCTAAATCTTTATACTGTTATCAAACAGTATAAAGATTTACTTGGATATTACTCAGATCACACGTCACTGCTGTCCCGCTGGTTATGCTACAACACTTACTGCAATTACTTACTTACAAGGCACTTACTGCCTTCCACTTTTTCTTCCTGTCTGTGGGCGGGGCCAGGGAGTTCAATTTTACCGGGGTCTGCGCGCGCAATTAGTATGTTTCGCGTTGACGTCAAGCCGAAATGGCTAAAGACTCGTTCTAATAACGATTCATTTAAACAACGAGTCTACTCTTTTATAGATGAATCAATCGTTTTAAACACTTTGCACTTTCAGATTTAGGCCTTAGCTGGACATTTCACTTTACTTAGAGCTGTGTAACACACTGCATGGAAGGTCATTTTCAAAAATCCATAATATGGGCTCTTTTAAAAAAAAGGGAGCTGGAAACCTGGAACCATCCACTTCCATAGTATTTGTTTTTTCTCCAGCTTCTTCATCAGGTCTTTAGTCTTGAACAAGAAAGAACTCATTATGGTTTGGAACCACTTGAGGATGAGTAAATAATGAGTAAATGTTTTCATTGGGTGAGCTGTTCCTTTAATGCTAGTTGGAAAGAGGACCTAAAAGTTAATTTCTCCTACAAGTCTTACAAACATCTAAAAGAATATGTTTTAAAGGGGTGGTCCACTATTTTAAACGTTAGTACACGTTTAATGTAGCTGTGTGAACATAAACAACATCTCTGAATGTGATACGCTCAAAGTTCAATGCAAAAGGAGACATTGGCTTTTACAGAGTTAGATAAGCAAACCCTACAGCGAACAGTGTGGGGCCTCCAAAAAAATACATCCGGGTTATTGAAATCATAAACCCTGCAGGTTATGTGCATTCACCATGTGCATACACTCCACGCAGCAAAGGGGTGTGGCCAGAGGTGCTGTAATGTTATAGCAGAGAAAGCTAAAATGCTGTCCAAACGCTGCTATTTCTCTGTTTTTACTTCTGTTTCTGTACTGACAAAAGTGCTTACAATTTAATCTTAATGTGACACTTTACTGGTGATGTGGAGCCGATCTGTGAATCACAGCACATTGTTAGCTGACCAATCAGAGCCTCTTGAGGACGGGCCTTTCAGAGGAACTTGGAAATATGACTTTTCATGTTAGCTAAGTAGCTGCATATAATTAAAGTAAGATATTAAAAAATAGCGTGATTTTCTACAAATGAAGCATGAGCACACATTGCTTTGTATATTATAAACACAACCAAGCCTTAAAAATACACTGTGGACCACCCCTTAAAGAAATTGCTCATAGTGTGATTTTCTTTATTTTTTTATTTATTTTTTTATTTATAATTAGGCAAAAATTGTTTTCCATTTTGGATGTTTGATTGGCTTAGCAGCTCTTATAATCACCTCTCATCGGTTTCTCCCTGCATGTTTTCCCCTGAAAGTCTTTGCTGCTTTTTTAACAGAAAAAGTTTGTCTACGTGTAGTTCTTGATGTTAAGTGTAAGCTTTCCTGAAAACATCAATTTGAGACTTTCTCTGATCTTCACACATATATGCTTAACCGAGGTCAGCTGAAGTTCACTCAGTTCAGGCAATTTGTGCTTGTTCCATCACCCCATGTGGATACCAAACAGCGCCCTTAGCTTCATACTTATGAGATGTCTGGGAGACGTATGAAAAGAGCAGAAACTGTCTTGAAAGCCCTATTTGGATGGGGATAGTTCTCCCTGAGGAATTAAATTTATGTTCCACATCCTTTCATATTGATTTTAATCATGTCCAAATCTGTTTCTCACTCAGGGACATATTTGGTGCAAGTTTTTCTTGTAATTTTGGTTCCTCTGAGAAACCAAATGCCATCTGGGTAAAATATCTTTGAATGCTGTGGGTTATTGTATCGTAATGGTTTCTTTAATTTGTTCTGACATTCATTGAATAGTGCTACTAAAGCAAAAAAATTATAGTTGTACTGCCCCGTGAACCTTCAATATGGATTTAGACCTTTTTGCCAGCTTTCTGGGTGAAATAACAGTTGGTGGTGCAAGTACTGCTGGCATCTCATCTGATTTAAAAAGAAAATGAAATCATTAAGGAAAGTCACAGACTGCTCAGAACAGCGACTGTAGAGCAGCGTCTGGCCTGGTCCTCATCATTCATTAATTCTTTCTCTTTAATTATGCACCTAATGCTGTAATTGCAGCAGATTTCGAAGTTTGGTTAATTTCATTGGGTCATCTTCAGGACAAGTATTGTTGGTGTCAAATGGTACACAGAGTTTCAGATTTGTATATTAAGTTCTCAAAAAATACTTTTATAAAGTTTGCAAAGTTTTCTCTTTCTATTGGACCAAAAAAGTCCAATATTTGTAACGAGGATAAATTTCCCTCAAAGAATAACTCCCAGACTGTTAACCTATCAGTAATGTACCAAAGTTTTGCTTATACTGATGATAATGACACTATTAATATCAAGGCGTCAGCAGCCTCTATTCACATGAATCTTCACAAATAACACAAAGTCATATATTAGCTAGCTTCATTACATTGTAATCAATGGTTTAAAGCAGGGGTCACCAATCTTGGTCCTGGAGGTCCAGTGTCCCTGCAGGGTTTAGCTCCAACTTGTCTCAAACAACCTACCTGAACGTTTCAAGTATACCTTGTGGGAGCTTCTTTGGCTTGTTCAGGTGAGTTTGATTATGGTAGGAGCTAAAATCTGCAAGACACTGGACCTCCAGGAACAAGTTTGGTGACCCCTGGTTTAAAGTGTGTATTTTGATGCTGAAGATGGTGCGCTGTGGAAAAGCTGTAGATTTATATGGTAAATTTAATTGAAACAATGCAACCAAGATAAATTTGACAGCCTGTTTCAGTGTAATTGTGTTTGCTTAATTGAAGTTTCTATAAATACTATTATTTCTTAAGACAGCATAAAAACTGTAATTGTTTTTAATTTGTTGCCAGTGGTTTCAATATTCAACTCTTGCAAATATCACTGAAATGAGTATGCGCTGATTTTATTATCAGCACTCAAACAGTAATGTTTTGTGTCTTTTATAGCATTTAAACACGTACAAACACAGTAAGAATAAAAATAAATGCGCTTACCTGGAAAGCCTTTGAGGACAACATGCTTGGCATTGTCACATTTTTCAATAAAATATATTTTATGTTATGCACCATGTAGAGAATATTTGACAGAACTGTCTGTTGTGACGAAAAAAAAAAAGTCTTTCAGTTGCTCAGAAATGTCATAAAGTTCGCAAGCCATGCATTTCTAATGTGTGAATCTTTGGAAAGGCTATGCAGAGTTTTGAGTACAATTTTGTTTTATTTTTTTCACATCATCTGACAACATCTGAATGTGAGACTACATTCTTCTGTGCAGGAGATGACTTTAGAGGAGAGACAACTAATTATGGATCTGAAGAAGTGTGATTTTGGGGAGCTCCATGCCATGCATGTGCAGAGAGTGGAAGCCCGGAAGAACCTTAGCAAAGAAGAGAAGTTGGTGTGTGTTTGATTTATATTTAATTTTTTTTTTAAATGTTATAAAGTCTTTTTAACAGTCAGCTGCAACACTCACACTGAATAACCAATGTTCCTCCGTATTCCCCAGGTTAATAAAGAGGCCAATCAAAAAATAGTTGACGAATATGGGTTCTGTGTGTTGGACCACCATCGTGAACGCATTGGCAACTTTAAGATTGAACCTCCAGGTCTTTTCCGAGGCAGAGGAGACCATCCTAAACAGGGAATGCTGAAGAAGAGGATTCGACCTGAAGATGTCATCATCAATTGCAGCAAGTGAGGCTTTTCATATCTTAACAGTCCACAGTCAGCAAAGCTTTTTCCATTCCTATTATGCGGTAAGAAGTGGGATCATGTCTGTAGCTCTGTGGAATGAATGTGAGGCC
>CAIGQQ010038153.1:800857-815701 GCA_903798035.1 Danio albolineatus
TTACTGCTCTAAAATATATTATTTTTAAATGTCTGGCTAAAAAACAAAATCATTTTCCCTATTGAATGCAATATATTTTATTTTGAGAAACATTTAAAGTATTTTGGAGCAGTAAACATCTCAGGCTAAATAATTCAAATGAATAATGGATTTCTGCTGTTTTCATTAGTTTCAATAACACAGACTTTACAATTTCAAATGGCATCTTTGGATATCTTTTATGCCAGAGATACTGTTGCCCTAAAAACAAACAAACAATTTATTTATTTATTTATTTTTTACCCATACCTTAGGAACGGTTTAGCATAAGATTTTGGTGTTTTTTAAACCTTGACTTTTCCAAACCGTGGTATACCTTGAAAACGGTCATCGTCCCATGCCTACTTCACACTGCATGTGGAAATGTTTTAAACTCGCTATTAAGCATCACCATGAGATCTTTTTTAATGATTTGATTACACCAATTAAGTGATCACTCATTCAAGATTTTATTTCGACCACATTTCTTCCTCAAAGATGATGGTTTCTCACCATGCTTCCAGTTTTTAGTGATGCGTTATGCAGTTCTTGACCTAGTATTAGTAGTTTCAGTAGTCTCCTTGGAGGAATCCTTCTTTGCTGGATGCATGCCAATAATTTGACATATTTTACAGGACCACAGGATGTGACTTCTAACATGGTTAAGAAATGAGAAGCTACTCATTGCATCAGTTAGTGTTAAAACTTATTACCAGGTTACACATAAGTCATGTGGTGACTTTTGGGCAATGTATTCATCGAAGCAAATATATATATATTGTAAAAATTCATATACGTACGAACAGAAATGTACTGTTTCAACAGCATATCAGGTTACATCATTTTGGGGTGCCTTAAAAGTCTTTTAAGGCTTTATAATTTATAATAAAAAATCAATTTTCCTCTTTCAAGAAAGTTTTGACTTCTGAAACTTGACCGCTCGATGTAAGTTGCTAGTTCTCGCTCAGAATAAGCTGCAGTCTGAGCGTAACTTCATGCTGTTAGAGACTGGGTACGTGATGGAAATATTTCACTGACAACCTTATCCTTCACTTGATTAAAGCGTAATTGTTGCCCTCTGCTTTCTCTCCCTGCCTGCACATTCCTTCGTTTCCAACTCTTCACGTCCTCTTCACCTCATGACTGTCTGTTTTTGTCACCTTGTTAATAATAGATGTGATTTGATGTCGCCTTTTAGCGCCAAGTCCGGGCCAATCAAACAGAGCAGACTTGTATTTTCGCGTTCTGCCGAATCACACTCACTTAGTTTCAGCTCAGCACCTCATCTTCACCCTCGTTCCACTCACTTCCTCTCATTAATTAAATTAGGAATCAAAGCGATCCCTTTCATCAGAACTCTGTGATGGACAACTCAAGAAGCCAAATTATCATAACGGAATAAAAACAGATTCGAAATACATCCTCATCATTCTGATTTCTTTCTGACCGGTCTTCAATCATCTGTCTGTTCCCTGTTGCTTTCTTTGTGCTGATTACTGTTAAGTTGTTTTTCACTATGTTGGTCACTATACTGTTGCTCTGGCAACCAAGTAACTTTTGCAAGTAAATTTAATTTGTGCAAATTAGGGTGGCTGAAATCTGGCAGTCTGACATTCTAATAGTTTTTAAAAGAGCTGCCAGTATTTTTATTATTATTTATTTGCATTTTCTTTATTTCCTCCTTTTTCCACTCACAATATGAGTTTTTTTTTTATTTTTATTATTATTATTATTATTATTATTATTATTGCAAAATTGCCACAAAACAGGAACAATCAACATTACTAGGCACATTTATTATTTAAAAATAATCATATGTGTATATATATCTTAAATTTAAATGGCAACAGCAACAAGGAGCAGTACAAAAGATATACATCAATGAAAAAAAAAAACATTGTAATAATAAATATTTATTTTGGTTTCTTAAGCTTTGAGCCACTTTCCCTACCTCAGAAACCTAAAAGGCAACAATGAATATGATGGTTACCCATGCATAAAATAAAGTTCACAGCATCAGAGAAAGAAAAAATGTAGGTCATTTTGTAAAAGAAAATGTCTTTTAGAACAATAAGGGGACTTAAATCATCTGCAATAAAAGCCAAGTATTGATGTCAAACCAGAATTTAGAAGTAAATTCACAGGGGAAAAAAACACGGGATCAAGTGTTTCTCGAAGATTTGATGTTACACGTCAAATGTTACACGTCAACATCAGTTAAATCTTCTTTTTTTTTTTTTTTATAAAATAAGTTTTAAAATAAGTTATTGTTTTTTGTCTTTTAATTCTTTGTTTTAGGTTTTTCGTCGGCCATATGTGTGAGGCTATTACAATTAGCTAAAACTTAACCATACCAATAAAATGTTGTTTTATTGAAATGACCATTAAAAGGGTTAATTTCCAAGAAATTGTCTCTTTTTAATCTAGTTTAATTAGAGTGTTAAATTAGGTTACATTTAAATTAGGTTAATTAAAAGTTAATGTAAAAACTTCAAAAAATCTACTAAAATTAAAACTAAATAAAAAAAATAAATCTGTCAATCAAATCTGCAGTACATACTTGATGCTAAAAATAAGGCTGTATTTACAGTACTGTACATGATATCAATATACTTGTAAAGTCTGCAAAATTTATATTTCTGTATTCTGGCTCATTTTTTGTTTCAGTAGGGAGTAAAATTACACCGTGCTAGCAAGACATTGTGTTATTTAAGCATAATGTAAATATATTTATTTTTTATTTTTTTCATTCTGCCCTCAGCCATTCTGCTTTTTCTCAGGTCCTTTAGTTCCTTGCTTTACTTTGATGCTAATTTGTTTTGTTTTGTTTTGTTTAGGGCGAGAAGGATTGGGAAAAGTATGAAGTGGCCCGTAAACTGAAAACGTGTGTGGATGCCATCCGAACCCAGTACCAGGAGGACCTCAAGTCCAAACAGATGGGCGCACGCCAGAGAGCCGTAGCCCTTTACTTCATTGACAAGGTCAGAACAAGAAAGCTTCACAGATCTCATTTGTGGTCTTGCACTGCTTTAGTAGGCTTCCAATCATGACGATTGTTGTAAGATTTTAGAAAAGTCCATAAGGGTTAGAGTGTACAGTTAATCAGTTCATCTCAATCAAGCTAATGTTGAGAATAAACATAGCAAAGAGTGAGGGAATGTCACAGAACAACATGGTTCATTTACTCTCAGGCATTTGTGTAAAATGTAACAACCACTCGCACATGTGGAAGAGGTCATATCATTAATTTGTTATTTTGATTTTCTTTAACATTATTTTTTTTCCTTCACTATGGTCAAATGAAGTTATTTGAGGTGTTTTGCACTTTTTTTTATTTTGGTTTTTGGACTTTTAACACCTGTTTCGATGTCTGTGTATGGTCCAGGTAAGACGACAGCATTTTGTCAAACACACATACAGGACACACCCCTTTATCCAAATGAAACGAGCCACAGTGAGCACAGAAAATGCTATATTTTTATGGTTTCAGCTCATAGCATGTTCTACTTTGGTTTGTTTAGATGTCTTGGTCAGTGTTTCAGTCAAACTGCACGAGTTTGTTTGTAAGGAGATAAGCCTCCTCTTTCATTGATTTGTGTGTGTGTGTTTACCAGGGATCGAATAGAAGTTCAAATTATCCACTTTAACAGAGCAGTCACACCAGAGTTTGTTTTCATTCCGCCAAACCTGCCAAGTGTGAACACACTACATGTTTTCAATCTCAGAATTGAGACTGTTTCTTGCAAATGCAAGTATTTCTAATAGTTTCTTTGTTTTTGTTATCCTCAGAGCTGCGACTTATGTTATGAACATGTTTTTAGCGTTGTGAAAACATGCGCACACAGAAACAGACCAGTTCTGTGCGGTGATACTGGATCAAAGGTTACATCTAGTATCAAAGTTATCTCTTACTACATTCAACACAACCATAATTCAGCTTTCAGTCCAAACATATTCGCAAACAGCCAAGAATTAGCTCTAAGGTGGTCTGGGTATGCAGTGTCATGTCTGTGTGTCTGTGTTAAACTCTTCAGCTGGCTCTGAGAGCAGGTAATGAAAAGGAGGAGGGCGAGACGGCAGACACCGTGGGTTGTTGTTCACTCCGCGTGGAGCACATCACTTTACACGACGCACTGGATGGCCAGAAGTGTGTGGTAGAGTTCGACTTCCTGGGTAAAGATTGCATCCGGTACTACAACAAGGTTCCTGTGACTAAAAGGGTGAGAACCTTTTTAAAATATTCATTTTGTGACTGACGCCTGATGTTTTTTTATGTAATATTGGTGAAACATTAAGATTAATGTTGGATGATAATTTATGCTACAAACAATTTGGCTTTAGATCACAGTAATTCATTAGCATGGTGTAGAGCCTTCTTTTGCAGCCAATAAAGCATCAATTTATCTTGGGAATGGCAGATACAAGTCCTGCACAGTAGCCAGTATTGGTGTAACGGATGACAAATCTCCAGTTCGGATCACATTATGGTTTTTGAGTCACAGATTGAACCATTTTTTGGATCAGCAAAAAAGGGAGGAGGCAAATGTAAATTGCTTTCCATTTATTTATTTATTTATTTATTTATTTATTTATATATACACAAAGGAAACTATTCAATACGAAAAATGGTCTTTTGCTGCTGTTGCTGATAATGCTAAGTATAGAAATCTTACTTCTTGCACAACAGATCATATCTATTTTCCATTAATGATTCAACAATTGGGTGCCACGGTGGCCTAGTGGTTAGCACGTTCGCCTCACAGCAAGAAGGTCACTGGTTCGATCCCCGGCTGGGCCAGTTGGCATTTCTGTGTGTATTGAGTTTGCATGTTCTCCTCCGGGTGCTCCGGTTTCCCCCACAGTCCAAAGACATGTGGTACAGGTAAATTGGGTAAGCTAAATTGTCCGTAGTGTATGTGTGTGAATGAAATGTGTTTCCCAGAGATGGGTTGTGGCTGGAAGGGCATCCGCTGCATAAAACAAATGCTGGATAAGTTGGCGGTTCATTCCGCTGTGGCGACCCCGGATTAATAAAGGGACTAAGCCGAAAAGAAAATGAATGAATGATTCAACAATTCACATAAAACATGTTTCATTATAGGTGGATAATCTCTGAAAACCTATTCTGTGACATAATTTTAATGGTTGTTTTTCGCCACCTGTTGGTTAACAATAGAAATTGCTAAAATAAAATTACATGATAAAGTTCCACTAAACGGCGATTTTAATCTTTACCATATAAAGTGTTTATATCTTAACTATAAACTGTTCTCCCAGTACTTCTCTGTTATTTAACTGTTTGTAACAAATTGAAAAGTGTAAAAACTGAATCTCTTGATCTGTGCAGATCTGAATGCAGCGCTTCAAAGGATTAATAAACATGCCAATCATCATTTATCATGAGGGGTTTGAATTGAGTTTGGGATCTTTTAATGTTTAATCGTGCAGCTTTACACTGAATGCATTAAAACATGTTAAAAAAAACATTGACAGAAATCACTAAGACAAGCATGTAGGTTCCACAACAACTTTTCCCATCATCATTATATTTTACAGGGAATCCAAAATGCTTTCATACACGTGATTTGAATGAGAGGTGATCTCTAATATTATAACATTATAAATATTGGATTAACCTACAAGGTTTAAAAAAGTTAATAATCTGCTGGTCACGTGTGCTCCGAACTGTGGGTTGTGATCTGTTACACCACTAGTAGCCAGAGGGATTTTGAGCCATTCTTCTTGCAAAATAGTGGCCAAGTGAATATCTGATGCTGGTGGAGGAAAATGTTTTCTGACTTGCTCTTCCAACATCCCAAAGTGGCTCAATAATATTATGATCTGGTCACTGTGCAGGCCAACATAACTTTCATTTTTATCAAAACACGCCTGTCACCAGTCTTGCTGTGTGTATTGGTGCATTATCATCCAGATACATGTCACCACAGACAGCATGCAATGTTTGAACCTTTGGGCACACATGGTTTTCCAGAATGGTTTGGTGGTTTTGGGCAGTAACACCTGATCTAGCAAAAGGATTGGGAAATGAAATGATATTGCAGCCCAAACCATCACTGATTCACCACTGTCCTTCATTTTGGGCATGCAACAGTCTCTGTGATATGCTTCTTTTGGGCTTCTATGCACTGTAACTCCCAGATGTGGGAAAAACAGTGAAGGTGGACTCATCAGAGAACAATACATTTTCACATTGTCCAAAGCCCAAGAGTTTGGGCAATTGTATTCACATAGTCAGATGGGATTGCCCTCTGAAGCCATAAATTTAAAGGAAAAAACAATAATTAAATACAAAACATCCTTTTACCAGTCCTGATAATAGCACAAAGTCACAGTGTTTGTCATGGTTTTGCAGCTGTCAGAACAGAAACAAATGCTGAAGCTCTTTGCATTATTCTGTTGTTTACTTTCACATTCATATGTAAATACTAAGAGTTTCACAACGTTGGATTGAAAGATCAGGAAAAAGCCAATACATAGAGCAGCCCATACATCCTTTCTTCAAAGAAATCAGGAAAAGTGGTCAAAGACAGACAAAAGGGACTGATTAAAACACCAGGTCTAATTGGGAATGTGCCTCCATCGTCTACTTGAGATCCCAGTGACCAAACAATTGTGTAAACAAGCCTCAATTAACGTGGTCCTAACAGGTGGGTGATTATTATTATTATTGTAGCACAGCTATAGAGTAAAGTTTTGTCTCTGCTTTTTGCTAGCATTCAGATTATGCAAAAGCAGAAGTGTGTAATTTCTGTGCTCAGACACTCAGCAATGTTGTTTACTTGCATAGGTTTCATAATGTAAATGAGAACATTTAAACGAAGCTAATCAAGTCAGAATTAATTAGTTACTGAATATCTTGAGAGTTTTATATTGGGCGACAGACAGACTTTTCAGAAATGTCAGATATAATTGCAGGTATCGGGAAAACCAACCCCCACCTTCTCATCACCCTGTTTACAGGAATAATGAATAACAATTAAAGCCTTTGGAAGTTTGTGTGACATGGCCTGGAACTGGTCTGTGATTTTAGTTTCATTACTGTCAATAAGCAGTTATTATTTTTTTTGTTTTTAAAGAGTAAAATGCCACTTTGAATGTATATCAAAGACTGCACATTCAGTCATCAAAACACTGAATGTGTAATGCTACTTTAAAAAGGGCAAATACTAAAGCATGAATGTGTATGGATGGATGTAATTCGTTTAATAAACATGAAAATATATGATTTGCACATTTAGAGGTATCTTTAGAAAAGACTATATTTAAGTACTATGTTGCTTCCCCCACAAAGTAACTTTAATTGTATAGCACTAGCCTTTTAAACCATAAACCTTTTAAGTAAATGTAGGTCAAAATAACTTTAAATTTATCTCTTACATAAAGAATGGTTCATTTTCATATACTTTTCCACAGAAAAGTCATTTGAAATTGATTCAAAAGTCACTCTTTGTTGAGTGTACTTTGTATGTACTGTATATGAAATGCCATGGACAACAACATTGAATGTTTTCTCTTGTACCCATACATTTACCGGCCACTTTATGTATACCTTTCCAACTGCTCATTAACACAGATTTATAATCAGCCATTTCTAAACATGGCAGCAACTCAACGCATTTAGGCATGTAGATGGTCTTGATGATCTGCTGCAGTTCAAACTGAGCATCAGAATGGAGAAGATTTAAGTGACTTAGAACATGGCATGCTTATCGGTGCCAGACGGGCTGGTCTGAGTATTTTAGAAACTGCTGATCTACTAGGATTTTCACGCACAACCATTTCTAGGGTTTACAGCGAATGGTCCAAAAAAGAGAAAATGTCCAGTAAGTGGCAGTTCAGTGGGCGAAATGCCTTGTTGATGTCAGAGGAGAATGGCCAGACTGGTTTGAGCTGAAGAAAAGTCAACAGTAACTCAAATAACCACTCGTTATAACCAAGGTTTGAAGAAAAGCATTTCTGAACACACAACATGTCAAACCTTGAGGCGGATGGGCAACAGCAGCAGAAGACCACATTAGGTGCCATGCTTGTCAGCTAAGAACAGGAAACTGAGGCTCACCAAAATTGGACAATAGAAGATTGGAAAAACATCGACTGGTCTGAGTCTTTATTTCTGCTGTGACATTGGGATGGCTACAACAACATGAAAGCATGGATCCATCCTACCTTGTATCAACGGTGCAGGCTGGTTGTGATGTAGTGGCATGGGGGATATTTTCTTGGCACATTTTGGGCCCATTAGTACCAAAAGAGCATTGTGTCAACGTTACAGCCTAACTGAGTATTGTTGCTGATCATGTCCATCCCTTTATGACCACAGTGTACCCATCTTCTGATGGCTACTTCCAGCAGGATAACACGCCATTGTCATGAAGTGTGAATCATCTCAAATTGGTTTCTTGAACATGGAAAGGAGTTCACAGTACTGACATGGCCTCCACAGTGCCCAGATCTCAGTCCAATAGAGCACCTTTGGGATGTCGGGGAACCAGAGATTCACATCATGGATGTGTGTAGCCAGCAAATCTGCATTGTGATGCCATCACGTCAATATGGACCAGAATCTCTGAGGAATAGTTCCAGAACCTTGTTGAATCTTTGCCACAAAGTAATAAGGTAGGTCTAAAGGCAAAAGCAGATCCAACCCGGTACTTGTAAGGTGTACCTAATAAAGTGACCGATGAGTATATGTCCGGAAGTCTGAGATTGCATTCAACACCTAATTTTAACATTAAAAACAAAGAAAAATCATGATATACTAATAATTAATAAGTATTCCATTAAGAAGTTTTTTGTCATCTAGAGACCAATTAGAAAATGTGTGACTATTTTGTGTAGATGGCCTGATTTTTGTCTTGTTGTATTATCTCAAATCATGCTGGAGAACCTAATTATATAGTTTTACACAAACTTGTGTATTTCATGCAGCTCAGGTGCAAATTATGGAATCATTTAGTAGTATAAAGGATTTAACAAATACTGAGGCATTGGGAAATTTGCATTCATTAAACTTTTCACTCAAACTATTATTATGCTGATAATATTTGTAATGAGAAATGTTGTGCTACATTAGAAAAATGCAAAAAGAAACTCTCTCACTGCGTGCTGACAGTATTGGGCCCACATTATCCGCTGTTGAATATGTGATCCTGTTAAATGTTGATTTCCACCTCTATGTGCTTATTAGACAGGAAGGTCAGCATATGAATCAATCATTACCAACATACGACCATGTCAAATTGGCGGGAAAATGTTCCAGAAATATAAATTCTGTCATTGCTTGGCGAGCGGTCTGTTTACTTTCTTCTTCATGCATTTGGCTCAAGGATAAATTGTTATTCAAATGAGACTGATTTAAAAGCACCACATCTGCTACCATTAATTAGTTCCATGCATATTTTAGCTGGTTTATTTAGTAGGAGTAGAGGAAAACAGGACTTCTGCAAAATGTCAAATATAATTGAGAGTGTCTCTCTCTCTCTTTCTACAACCTCAGTTCTGTGCATATGATAAACAAGCTAACATGTGTTTTCTGTTTCAGGTTTTCAAAAACCTCAAGCTTTTCATGGAAAACAAGCAAGGAGGAGACGACCTCTTTGATCGACTCAATGTGAGTGTAATGTTCTGAAACGGCGGCAGACAGTCATAGATTTTTCATTCTGAGGGATACGATTCTCAAGAGTCTTGCGTCATAAGAGCATGCTTTTTTCCTTTTCTGCTTTTTTTAACGCATTTCAATCTTAATTTTTACAGCCAAAAGATTTTGCCCTCAATGAAGGACAGAGAGTGTGTGTGTGAGAGAGAGAGAAAGACAGTGACAGAGAGAGAGAAATGTGCCCTATCAATGAGGTCAGGTTAGTAATGGTGGGCCATCGTGAAGGGGGAACGTTAATCTGTACTTTGGGCTCTTCCGATTGACACAGCGAAAGGCCGAGCGAAGGGTTGAACGAGGAAGGATGCGGCAGAGACTCTAATACTGGCCCTATTCTACAAAGTGCTGCAAATCTTATTACATGCCGCTGTGCTTTTAAGCTTGTGTGTGTGTGTGCATGTGTGCTGCTCAGAGAAAATAAATGCCTTGCACTTGGCTGAACTCTCAACCGAACAGATGCTGATTTATATATTACATATAATCAATATCAAGGAGGATACTTGCATATAGGGGGTTTAAACTTATGCTGCTACGTTTATGCTGTTACTTTGCAAACTCCAACTGAAAGAAGAGTGTGCGCTATAGGTTTACATTCTCTCTTTTGCTTGTAAATGACGTTTTTGTATTTGCGTTGTACCAGTATATAATAACACGGGTAAATATACCGTAAACTTCAGCTGAAAGAAAAATGTGAGCCATAGACTTATGTTTTGTCTTTAGCTGTTGAATGCCATGTTTGGTTTGTTTTTTTTATTTTGTTAGCTAGTTACGTTGAATGCATGACTGCCTTTTTTACATTTATGTTAGTCGCTGCCATTTTCAGCAGCACAAAACCACTTTGATGGACACGCACCTTTATTGTTTTGTTTTGTATTATTAGTTAAATATCTTTGAGATGAGACCTGACTATTTTTATGTTCATACATTTGTCTCTCCTGGAGTCACACTTGGGCATGGTCCGGTATAAGATTCTAACGGTATGATAACCTTGGATAAAAATATCACGGTTTCACGGTATGATGGTATTGTGATTACTGCTGTGAAATATATTCTTTTTAAATGTCTGGCTAAAAAACTAAAAACTTTTCCCTTTTGAACACAATATATTTTCTTTTGAGAAATATTTATAATATTTTGGGGCCGTAAACACATCAGGCTAAATAATAATTCAAGTGAATCAATGACTTCTGCCGTCTTCATTTGTTTCAAAAACACAGATGTCTTTACAATTTACACTTAAAAAAGAAAAAAAGAAAAAATCTTACACATACCTTAGGAACGGTATAGCAGAAAATTTTGGCGGTATAAAAACCTTGACTTTTCAAAACCGCGGTATAACTTGAAAACTGTTATCGTCCCAAGCCTAGTCACACTAAAGCCTAGATCACACAGAATGTGCTTTTTGCATTGAGTGATGCATTTTTTTAATGGTTTATTAATGGCCGCGGGTGTTTTGCGCACTGCTTTTGCATCCTGTGGGCCTTGCATTAACCTTGCATTAAGTTTTTGTTGTTTCGCATTAAGTTTTTGTTGTTTCACCCACAGTTTAAAAAAAGTCAACTCTTAACAGAAAACGCATTAGATCAGTCACATTTTTTTTTCTTTACCCAATCAAATGAAAGCAGAGGCAGGTTATTGTTGAGGTGATAGCACTGTTTGTGTTGTCAAGACAACTACGGAAACCTTTAAATATTGAGGAGAGACTTGTGGTTGCTGTTTTGAGTTATCTGTAGCTGTATGACTTCACAAATCTTGAACTTCACAATATTATTAAATCGTATAATTATAACAATATCAACCACAATGCTCATTCACATTATGCAGCAGATTGCCTAGTGACATAAAAAGCACATCTTTTTTTTCCTGTCAACAAAAAAAGGCAGTGTGTTGTGCCTCGCATTCTCAAAACGGAAAAGCGTGTTTGGTGTGATCGTCCCTTAAACCATACTTTTATGAAGTGAATAAGCTAAAGATGTGAACTGACCGCGAACACATATTTCAGGTCCCTCCCCCCCCCCCCCCCACCCCCACCCCCCCTCTATATTAGTATCCCTACAATAACATAATCGTAATGTTATGTTAATACAAACATAACATTAAAATAATACAAACGTTAGCAAAGAACATTTTTTTGTTTTTCCCTCGCAAGGGACAGTGTGCTGCAGTTGTGTTCCCAGAAGTATAGCTCCGTTAAACACACATACACATAAACTGCTTGCTGAGTTCCTTTGAGTCACTGGGTGTCCTAACCAAAATGTCACAGTGTTCCCTGATGAACAGTGGCGAACAGAGCGAGATGTTCAACATGCGTCAAGTGTCTTTCCATGCTCGTGTTATTAGACAGCAGCTCACGTGCCAAGCAGTGGTTGACATGCTAGAACACAGGCATTGTCATTAGCATTCAGTGTCTTTAAACATCACATCAAGCTTAATTTAGATTCAAGTGACCATTGTCTGCTGCTTTTGAAACCACACTTTTTGAATTGAACCTGTTTTCTTGCTATTTGAGTATACACATTTTACTCAGAGTTCACTAACACAAGCTTACTGCAATTGATATTGATATTATATTAGTTAAATTTGGATTTATACTTGGCTACAATATGAAAAAAGCAAATGGAATGGTCAGAACTGCATTGCAATTCACTTGATTGAGCTGAGATGGTAGCTACGTTCACACTGCGAGGCTTAATGAGCAGCCGCTGAGGAGGAAGAGGATGTTTGTATTTCTGTACAATCCAGTGCAGAATAATGATGCATGTCGACTAAAGTTGTGTCAGTTCCGACATTCCCACTGAGGTCACATTGCAAAACATCCGATTTGTATTGGTTTAATCACTCAACGCTAAGTTTGGGTTTCAGACACTTGAAGTAATCATTAATAATAGCAAAACAACCATTTATAGGTCAGAAAATACACAGCTGCTGTCTGCGAAATTAGCAGTAATTATATCAAACAATCTGCTAATGTGCTTTATTTACATCACAGTATACACATGCTGTACATAATTAGAACGTTTACGCTGTATAAAGTAGTTCTTTTGCACATGTGGGTCACTTTAGGACACTGCAGGTAAATATGGCCCAAATCTGATATTGTTCACAGTTGGCCACATTTACCTGCAGTATGAACTTGGCCATTGTTATACTACCAGTCACAATGTTAACTGTTTACAGTTACTTCTGCTGCAGATGTGCAAGTAGGAAGTATACATTCTGATCTGGTCAAGTGGCATTGATGCATTTTAATTAAATTCAATCTATTTTCATCAGTTATAAAGCTGAATTTCTTGCCCAAAGGCGACAATAAATTTCCTGAAAAAAAGGAAATGGACTGTCGCCTGTGACCTGTGGAATTAAATGGGCTATTAATGTTTGTTTTCTGCACTGTGGTCTTAAAGGAAAGTTGATATAAGACTTTATTTATTTGAGTCTGATGTAGTTTCGCACATGGTTATTGGTCGCCTAGCTTGTTTTGAAGGCCTTTTCAAGACGCTCATCTTGTAGCAGCAGATTTAATGGATATGTTTTCTTTATGTCTGGCACATACAAGCCATATTCCTCCACTCACTAGTCCATTAAAGTTGGAGCAAATGTCTGATGTCTTGGGGAGAAGCAAAAGAAGCTTTCCTTATTGAGATCTGCACTTTTAGACATCTTTTTTGTGCATCTAGACAATTAAGGCAACAGTGCCATCTAGGGGTTTGCAGTGATGTTGCAAATTAAAATATAATGATGATTTCTCTTTGTATCTGTGTGGGATTAGCACAGTTATTTGTTGTTTTTGTCTTTTACAGACTGCTACGCTGAATAAACACCTGAGTTCTCTAATGCCGGGATTGACTGCAAAGGTTTTTAGGACATACAATGCTTCCATAACCCTGCAGCAACAGCTGAAAGAGCTCAGCAACAGTAAGTTGGCCTGTTTTTCTTCTTTTCATTTTTTTCCAAGCATTCTATCAGTCAAATTCAAAGAACGTTCAGCATCAACACAACTTGTACAACTTCCAGATGTTCAGTCATGCCGTCGATATGGATATGCGCTTGAACATTTGCTAAAATGCTCAAATATGATTCCAATATGGATTTGCTGACAGAGTGTTCAAAACAACGTTTGCATTTTGACAACTGTGCGTCCACAAGAACATATGGATATTGTTAGTATGACAGTGTGTCTAAACTCCATGCGAGCGATTATAATCAGCAAACTTTGTACGCCATGGGCACGCAACATGACTGAGCGTAGTTTCACATCAGTTTTTAAGTCTGTCGTTCATTGACTGTTCATTTGTTTGCTTGATTGTTACATAGCTATAATTTTCAATTCGCATTTTTATGTTAAAAGAGTTTCTATTTGTATTGCTTAACTGTACGTTTTAGTTTTTTTTTTTTTTTTTTTCTTCTCTACCTTCAGTTTGTTATACCTGGTATAGTTTTCTGTTTTCTTTTCAACTTGTATTTTCTAATTAGTTAGCTATATTTAGTCAATGAATAGTTTTAATAACCTATTTTTCTATACAGCATGATGCTTTGCACAATTAATGGGGGTAATTTCCACAATTTGTGAAAGATTTGCTCTTTGAAGAGCAAAAATATACATTTTCTCATAATCTCAGAATAGTAAATGAGTAAAATGAGATGACATTTATACTTTTAATGGTTGACAGGGTTAAAAGGAAATTAAAAACTGTAAAGGCATTAACAAATTACTTTCAACAGACCCTGAATAACCCCAAAAGCTCTATTTCTGCAGCAATTGTAAAGACGTTTTAAATGTCACTGTAGTTGTACATTTCTTTTTTTCTGTATTTCGCACTGTCTTAATTAAAAATGTTCATCAACTGAAACATATTGCTATGTAGCATTTCAAAGTAATTTCTGTCATTTTGACAAATAACAAATATCTTATTTGCATGCTTTAGAGACATTCTATTTAACTCTGCTAATAGACATTGGAATGCAGTTATCTCGCATCTAATTCTAAAGTGTCTGAGTGAAAACAAACCTAGAGAGCAGCATGAGGATTTGGGCAGAAAAATTAGAGATTTGCAGTGCATTGCAGTAAACTATTCATTGGATATATCATAGATTCCATTGAAGACCACTAATAAATGGTATACCGAATGTTATTGTTCATATTTACTGTAGAAAAA
>CAIGQQ010038153.1:825701-841294 GCA_903798035.1 Danio albolineatus
ATATATATATATAGGGCGCCACGGTGGCGTAGTGAGTAGCACGTTCGCCTCACAGCAAGAAGGTCGCTGGTTCGAACCCCGGCCGGGTCAGTTGGCATTTCTGTGTGGAGTTTGCATGTTCTCCCCGTGGTTGCGTGGGTTTCCTCCGGGTGCTCCGGTTTCCCCCACAGTCCAAAGACATGTGGTACAGGTGAATTGGGTAGGCTAAATTGTCCGTAGTGTATGAGTGTGTATGAATGTGTTTCCCAGAGATGGGTTGCGGTTGGAAGGGCATCCGCTGCGTAAAACAAATGCTGGATAAGTTGGCGGTTCATTCCGCTGTGGCGACCCCTGATTAATAAAGGGACTAAGCCGACAAGAAAATGAATGATGAATGAATATATATATATATATATATGCAAATCTGTGTAAATATCGTCTGTATCTCAATAAAGAATAATTTATTATTAGAAAATTCAACAAATAGATGTATTCATTCATTCATTTATTTATAATCCCTGCTAGTGCTGATACTCAAACCTGCAAACTTTAGATCACAAGACCAACTCCCTAACCTTTAGGCCATGGCTGCCCCTGTTACAGTATATAATGTAACACATGTTTTTGTGTTATAGTATATAGCACAGATATAGAATGTCGTTAAAGGTGCAGTGTGTAGGATTCGAACAGCATGTTTCAGTATGTGGTTGAACTACATATTGCTTTTAAAAATCCAAATATTGAAGGTGGTTATTGTTATGTTTATACACCCCTGTCCTCCAGAGTTAGCAATTTCAGCTGCACATGCGTATATTAAGGAAGCCTTCATGACTGAAATTAAACACACTGTGTTTTCCACCAAGGTAGCCCAGAGTGCTGAAATGTAAGTAGGTAAACTGGCAGTGGGCAGGTTATAGAGAGATAAACAAAGACAGACATTCTTACATGAATGCACAGGAGAATAACTGACTTTCTTCATAAAAACAAGTGTGTTCACTAGGGCTGTGCAATATGTACAAAATAATCATATTGCGATTTTTGGAACGAATATTACGATTGCGATTTTATTAGCAATTTTTGAAAACTGTTTTTGCTTTTTTAAGCAAGCTACATACATGCATTATAACTGAATTCAGTGCACAAGAAGTGCATAACAAAACATTTCACAATAAAATAACGTAGTATTGTTTAATAAATAAAACTGAAGTAAAATTGTCTTTAAAACAGACAACATAAAATAAACAAAGATGAACTAACCTCAGCTCTAGTTAGACACATACTGTACACAGTAGTACTTACTGCTTGATAAACAAAACTGTAATAAATTGTCTTAAAAACAGACAACATGAAAAAATAAAGATTAACTCACCTCAATTCCGGCCCTAACAATAAATAAAAACTAACGTAAATCAAAACCACCTATTCAGTTTATTCGCTCAACTTCGTCATTCACGGAGTGAGCTCTGATTGGTTAACATCTTTCTCCCGCTCAGCTTAGCTGTAATTGTTCGGTGTGCTGTGTCAGCTCTGAATGGTTAACATATTAAAATCATGCGCATGAATGTATGAACAATTCGTTAACATACAAGAATGTATTTTGAAGAAAAATTTAAATAAATTAATAGGTAAAATTGCAGCCTTACGCGATTTAGAAATTGCATGTGCTTAAATCGAGATTTTATTTATTTATTTATTTTTTATTTTTTTGCCATTGCAATTGATTGCACTGCCCTAGTGTTCACTTAGCATGATTCTTAAATATTTAAGACCTTTTTATGCTTTAGAAATGTCAAAAAACCATACAAGTCCATAGTACAGTTATACCATTACAATTTATTTCCATATAATATTGGAATTTTATCAAAACCTAAAAAAAGAATATATTTGTTGAGCTGCAAAGATGCTGGTGTAAATCAGAAAGACATAAAAACATGCTAAAATAACCAAATGCAAAATATGAACTCTAGTAAATTGACAGCTGTCATGCGCTCAGGAGCACAATGTCAGTATAAACTTCCAGGCAAATTCTTGCATCACATTCCTTTCCCTGTGTCCTTTTAAAACTGTCCCCACCCTCAGGAAATATTTCTGTCCAGCACTTGTGCTGAATTGGGGAAATGATGCTTTGCAGAGTAAGCTCATAACTATTTCAACACTCCTCAACAGAACCTGTGACTCAGCTCATGTTTTGATGAGACATTTGCCTGGTCGAAGACAAAGAGCAGCCTTATCTTTTAGTGCACAAACAGCCTGTTTAGCTGAGATATTGTCGGATTGGGTGGCAGCCTGTAGATGATTGTTACCGTCCCTGGCGAATGTGAAAATGACCCTGCATGTCCAGAAAGGGGCGCATGAATCGTTAACAATACGTTAACTATCTGTGTTCTATTCGCTGTTGTTGTCCCTGTGAAAGCTTTAAGTGATTGTTCACCCCAAAATGTAAATTAATTTAATCAAGTTATAAACCTTTATGTTTGTCTTTCTTCTACTGAACAGAAAAAACAGAATCAGTTGACTCCTGTATGTATTTATTTTAATATAATGTGGAAGTCACTGTTTGAAAGCATTTCTCAAAATATATAATTTTTATGTGTTTTCAGTTGAAAGAAAAAAACAAAACATACATGACGGTTTGAAACCAGTCTCTTTAAGGTTACTGAAGGTGGCACTGTTGCTTTTTTTGGTGCTTTTTGGGCCTGTTTCTATACAGTAAATGCATGCCTCTTTTATTAGTTTTAGCTGCTGGTTTTTAGCTACAGTAGCTGAATCTTAATTTCATCTGTTCTCAAGTGTTTTTATCTTCTTGCAGGGAATGGAAGTTGAAAAGACAGTGTATTTTTATGAGGACTGAACAATGGAGCAGGGGTCAGAGGAGAACATGGAGAGCTCATGGACACTGCTGTCCTGGATGGCTTCTGGCGTGATGGTTTTTGGGGGTGCAGTGCCGTATGTCCCTCAGTACCAGGAGATCCAGAGGACCAGCAACGCTGAGGGATTCTCAACAAGAGTCTGTCTGGTGCTGCTCATCGCTAATATACTGCGCATTTTCTTCTGGTGGGTGGTTTTGTTTTGGTTTTTGTGTTTTTTGTTGTGTTTTGTTTTATTATGAAAATTATATATATTTTTGTCAATATGTCTGACTTTTTATTAAAATACTTCATAAATAAATCATCTTTTTTTTTTATTCCTCTTTTTGTAGCAAATTTATCCATGCATTTAGTTTCAACTGAAATAATTATGTCTTTGTTTTGTTTTTGTAATTATTATGCATTTTTTACCTCATTATTTCAGAATGTCATAACTGCACCTTCTAAATTTGCTTGATGTATATTTCCTGGCCATCTCTGTCTGCTTCTTTATTTATTTTTATGTATTTTTCGTATTTGTATTTTTGTACTCATTCATTCATTCATTCATTCATTCATTCATTCAGTCAATTTTTTTCGGCTTAGTCTCCTTATTAATCAGGGATTGCCACAGTGGAATGAACCACGAACTTATCCAGCGTATGTTTTACGTAACGGATGCCCTTCCAGCTGCAACCTATCACTAGGATTTTTATACTTGTATTTCTAAATAGCATCTGGTTAAGATAAATTATTACTTTTTTCCTATTTTATTTTATTTTATTTTATTTTGTTGTTTAAAATGTTAATTATATTATTATCTAAATACTTATTAAAATATTAAAATAATCAAATGAAAATGCAATAACTAGAAAATCAGGTAAAACAATGCTATGCTGTATGCCATATTTCTCAGGTCAGTTGTTAGTTGGATGTGCCTTGCGATGTACAACAGTCGCTCAAGCAATATCAGGCAGTTTGTCTGACAATTTAGAGATAGAAAAAAATCTCTGAGAAATGTTTTCTGAAAGCAGTTGTTATCTTTGATTTCTATTTGGCTTCTCTTGAGACAGATTTGATTGTTTTTGCAGGATAGGCAAACAGTTTGAGCTGCCTTTGCTTCTGCAGAGTGTAGTGATGATTCTAACCATGTTGGCAATGCTGCATTTGTGCTGTTCGATCCAGAGCAGCAACCGCGTCAGTACCAAACAGCACCACATCACAGGTAATCATATTCAACACTCTCTATCCAGCAACAGCTTCAAACGTCCTGTGAAGTGGTTTGCTCAAACAGTGCTCTTGCAAATGTTTTCTTTTTATAACTACTACTCAGTTTAGTATTTTGCTTTATGCTTATAAAATGTCTATTGCTTACCATGGCTGCATTTTTGATCACTACAAAAAAAAGTTATACTGTATGTAACAGTAAATTAGTATATGCAATACAAATACATAAAGCTTAATTTAAGTTTAGGCCTAAATATTTATACAATATACTTGCTTTTAATGGAGAAACCAAATGTTCAAAAACATGTTACGAAGTCTTGATGGATGAATTGATGGATTGATGGTTGTTTGGATGGATGGATGAATGAATGAATGAATGTGTGGATAAATATATGGATGCATGGATGGATGGATGAATAGATAATTGGGTGGATGGATGGGTCATTGGATGAGTGAATGAATATATATGTGGATGGTTATATGGATGCACGGATGGATAATTTGGTGGTTCATTCAATGAATGAATGAATCAATCAATCAATGAATATGCGGATGGATGTACAGGTATGGATGGATAATTTGGTGGATCATTCAATGAATGAATGAATATGCAGATGAATGGATGGGTTAATGAATGAATGAATATGTGGATGAATATTTGGGTGCATGTATGGATGGATAGATAATTGAGTGGATGGATGGATCATTGAATGAATGAGTGGATTAATGAATGAATGAATATGTGGATGGGTATATGGATGCATGGATGGATAATTTGACATTTTATTCCATGAATAAATGAATGAATGAATCAACCAATCAATCAATCAATATGTGGATTGATATATAAATGCATGGTGAATAGATAATTGGGTGGATCATTCAATGAATGAATGAATGAATGAATGAATATGCAGATAGATGGATGGGATAGATGGATGAATGAATGTGTGGATGAATATATGGATGGATGGATAGATAATTGGGTGGATGGATGGATCATTGAATGAATGAATGAATGGATAAATGAATATGTGGATGGGTATATGGATGCATGGATGGATAATTTGGTGGTTCATCAACCAATCAATCAATCAACGAATGAATATGCAGATGGATATATAGATGTATGTATGGATGGATAAATGGGTGAATCATTCAATGAGGGAATGAATGAATGTGCAGATGGATGGATGGTACAATGCATGTATGTATGCATGAATATATGGATAGGTGGATAGATATTTAATTGAATAGATGGATGGATCAATGAATGAATGAATGAATGAATATGTGGATGGGCATATGGATGCATGGATTGATAATTTGTTCGTTCATTAAATGAATTAATGAATCAATCAATAAATATGTGGATGGATATATGGATGGATGGATAATTGGGTGGATCATTCAACCAGTGAATATGCAGATGGATGGATGGGTCAATGAATAAATGGGTGGATAAATATATGGATGGATGCATTTTTGAATGAATGGGTGGATGATTTTTGGATGGGTTATTGAATGAATGAATGAATTAATTAATTACTTAACTAATTGATTTGGATGGATGGGTGGATGGATTTTTTAAACATGCTTTAAATCCGTTGTTTGGGGGAAATATATTAGCACATCAATCTTTGAAAAGCAGTGATAATATCTGTGATGCTTGTAGAAATGTGTAAAAGTGCTAGTTATAATCAGTCATGTGGCCTTTCATTATTCAAGAATTGTGTCATCGCCTGAGGTGATATGAATTCTATATAAACTCCAGCATACAATAACATTGCTAAACAGTTATCACCTCTGTCTCTGCTGTCATGTAGATGCGATTAAAACAGCGTGAATGTTACTCATCGCCCGCGGCGCCAGTCTAGTCGCACATTCATTTATAATGAAGATGTTAAGTGTCTCAGAATATTGGCATCACGTGGAACCAGGGCACAAACTGTGTGTAGTTTCCTTTCTGCTCTTCCACAGCATTGATTTATGATACAGTTATGCTCCAGCTGATTGGCTTTTTCTGGGTGTGCAAGAAGAAACTCAATCTCCAGTGAGTTTATGAGATCACTGTCTGAGAGGGAGCTTTGGATGATAACATTTTGCTATGTGGTAATAATTAGAAAATTGAATGTGAGATCAGACAGAGGCCTAATTTACCTGTCACGTTGATTGATTAAGCTGGAGGCTATAGTTCTTCTTTCACTTTCTTATAAAGTGTGTAGAATATGTAAATGGTGACCGGAACACACTGTTCAACTTTAAGGGGTCCTATTATGCTCTTTTTCAAAGTCTTGATACTGTTTGGGGGTGTAGTAGAACATGCTCTCATGCTTGTTGGTTTGAATTTAAATGATTACCATACCTTTCTCTCCAGCTTGGCCCTAACAGCTCAATTAGTTCTAGGTTATACAGGGAGTGCGGAATTATTAGGCAAATGAGTATTTTGACCACATCATCCTCTTTATGCATGTTGTCTTACTCCAAGCTGTATAGGCTCGAAAGCCTACTACCAATTAAGCATATTAGGTGATGTGCATCTCTCTAATGAGAAGGGGTGTGGTGTAATGACATCAACACCCTATCAGGTGTGCATAATTATTAGGCAACTTTGGATTTGGATTTGAAGGCTCTGAAAAGTCAAAAATAGGTAGATATCCTGCAGAGGGATGCAACACTCTTAAAATTGCCAAGCTTCTGAAGCGTGATCATCGAACAATCAAGCGTTTCATTCAAAATAGTCTACAGGGTCGCAAGAAGCGTGTGGAAAAACCAAGGGACAAAATAACTGCCCATGAACTGAGAATAGTTGTCATATTTCAGAGCTGCAACATCACTGGAGTGCCCAAAAGCACAAGGTGTGCAATACTCAGAGACATGGCCAGGTTAAGAAAGGCTGAAAAATAATTGCCTAATAATTATGCACAGTAATAGTCACCTGCACACACAGATATCCTCCTAAAATAGCTAAAACTAAAAACAAACTAAAAACTACTTCCAAAAATATTCAGCTTTGATAATAATGAGTTTTTGGGGTTCATTGAGAACATGGTTGTTGTTCAATAATAAAATCAATCCTCAAAAATACAACTTGCCTAATAATTCTGCACTCCCTGTATGAAGGCCCACTTTCTGAAAAACTAAATGCGTTTTAATTGGTTAGCTGTCCCAGTGCGTTGTGATTGGCAAATAGCTAGATGGTGTTTCAGTACTGCCACGCCCCTTTCCCAAACAACAATCTAACTTTCCCAAACTAACTTGCCTATTTAACCTAGTTAAACCATTTAATGTCACTTTAAGCTAAATACTAGTGTCTTAAAAGATGTCTAGTGAAATATTATGTACTGTCATCATGACAAATATAAAAGTAAGCAGTTATTATAAATTAAATATTAAAACAAACTATTGTGTTTAGAAATGTGTTGGAAAAAACATTTTTGTTAAACACAAATTGGGGAAAAATATACAAGTGGGGCTAATGATTCTGACCTCAATTGTATATGTACTAGCAAAGCAAATTATTTATGGTGTGTAAAATACACGCTGATGTCTACGAGGATGGCAATGATAATAATTTTACAGATTATCTTAAAATATTATTCACAACAGATACACACTGTTGAGGTACCTAAAACATTTACTTTTATTTTTCACTCTGTTTGCATGTTGTAAATCCAGCAGCTACAATCCCCCCACTTCAGTCCATCATCTGCTCTGCTAGATCAACTAACATTATTAAGATGATTAAAAAATGATCATTACACATGTTCTTACACATATCTGAGAATCTGAATATCAGAAATGGCACAGTATAATACATTTGAGCTGAATATTGGTCAAGAGAAATGTACAGAACCTTTGCATGCACATGTATTACAAGACATATTAGAGAAGCAATGGTATAGTTGTTTTGGCTGTCCTTTGCTCTAAACCATTCACATTTCCAACAGTTTGTTTTAGGCCAGTTTGTGACATCCTAAAGTAAACCCTGGAAAACAAAGCTTGTAGTCCAAATGAGCCATTCTTTTGTAGTTCTTGAAGAGTTTTTGAAAAATAATGTATATCCTTTTAGAGTAACTTTGTAGCAACATTCTAAAAGTGAAAAAGGATAATAGGACCCCTTTTTAAAAACTCAGCGTTTTAAATCTGTTTAGTTAGTTTAACCTAATCACCTGATATTAAAGTTACATTTTTTTCCTTTTTTGTAACCCCAAAATTTAAGTTTTGACAGGTCTGTGAGGAACCTTTCTTTTAATGTAAACTTTATTACTAACTACTATTATTTGCAGTTTTAATATGGTCTGATGTTATAGAATTTTGTTTTATCACCCTTGAGTTATTTTTAACCAAAATTCAAAATAAATAAAATTAGGTGGTAATGAATTCGAATTGCTCACAAATTTTCCATAATTTTGCATGAAATGGATTTAATATGAATAAAAATGTTATATAATGCATCTTTGTCAGTCAAACAGGAATGATAAGATATAGTACTAATAAACTGGCTGTTTTTAACACATCTCACCAGTTTCCAGGTTTGTATTTATCTGTGAATTCAGTCTACTGCATTTTAAACAACTGAATACTGTAATATCTTGTTTCTATAATTTTTCTACAATTTTACATTGTAATGTTATTTATTATGTATAATGTTTTATCTAGCCTTACAGTCTTTTAGTATTTATAGCCTATTTGCCTCAAATCATGTTTCTCAAAGGCCCAATGTTGTAAATTGTAAGTATTACAACTCTATTAAATGTCATTTTTAATGGTTCAAATTTAATCAGAGCACATCACAACTTATTAAGAGTAAAACCAAGACTAAGAATTCTTTAGAATCACTTTCAGAATTAGGACTGCATAATTAATCAAATTTCTAATCACGGTTATGGATGCCACGATTACATAATCGTTCAAAGGTGTGATTATGCAAAAAAATAAAAATAATAATAATAATAATGGTAAAAATATATACTGCATGCATAAGAGGCATGTTTACAGCATGTCCTGTTTCTCTACCATTATAAGACCTTATGTTTTATACATGATGGCATGTCATTTCTGTCTCTACACTTGGTTGTTTGTTTACATGCTTTTTGTATGTATATTTTTATGTTTGAATTTGAATACGACCTATGTCCATGTGTAATGTCCAATTTAAAGTTAAGGACGCTTTCACATGAAAGCGAAAGTGGAAGTAACATGTAAATAAGTGGAATTTCTGCTCTACGTTTGACTTATTTAAATGCACAAACACAGCTGAACACAAACCCGATGCGCATATGTTGTAGTTATTATCAATATAGTTGCTGTTCTAGGTGTGAAAGAGGCCTTAATCTTGCCAAATAGCATGTCTGCTAATAACAGTTTCAGTGCTAAACAGCCGCTCTCACAGAGCAATGGTCTGTGTGTGTGTTAGCGGGTGTGTCTGAATGGCAGTGTAGGTGTCCAGTTACAGTAGGGACATTAGGGAAGAGTGTGTGCTGGACCAAGAATAGTACGGTCAGGGGTCTTCCCGTCATATGAGAGCCTTTTAAACACTGATTGCACCGTTGGCTGTGTGTGACCTACAGCCCAGCTGCCCCCTGCATAATATCACTGTATTCTGTATCAGTAGTGGAAGTGGTACCAAAAAATCATACGCAAGTCAAGCAAGTAAAAGTATCTGTTGTAAATATTACTCAAAGTGTGAAGTAAAAAGTAGCCTTTTTTTAAGAAGTATTCAAGAGTAGTGAGTATTAAGCTGTGAAAATGATTCCACGTTATATATTAAAATTGTATCTTACATCTGTGGCATTTCCTTTTAAGGGTGTGTCTAAGTGTGATTAAAAGTATTTACCATGCTTGAACTATAGATTTAAAATGTGAGATTCATTTAATGTGAGAACTTATATTAATAAATGATGCATTTAAAATAAGCTGACAGAGAGCAGGTTGATGTGTTCACATGCGGAGTAAAATCGGTGTAACCTTGGGGACGAAAATCTAGCTGTGGATCTGTTATCACAGCCATCTTCGTTTTGAAGAATCCCCCCTTCCTCCCCTACTCCTCCTCCTTCCTAGATGGGTGGCACGGTGGCCCAGTGGTTAGCACTGTTGCCTCACAGCAAGAACATCACTGGTTCTAGTCCTTACCAAGCCAGCTGATGTTTCTGTGTGGAGTTTGCATGTTCTCCCCGTGCTCACGTGGGTTTCCCCCGGGTTCTTCGGTTTCCTCCCACCGTCCAAAAACATGCAACTTAAGTTAATGGACTAATATAAATCGGCACCATAGACATGCTCTTAGTTAGTAGTTATCTTTTCATAGCGATCACTATCCGTTCATTAGCTACTCGCAGGGGAGTTCTCGAGATCTACCTGAGCTCAAACTCTCCTCTCGCCTTGCGAACGGGAGGGAGCCCTGGGCTCGAGGATCTTATGAGCTCAGGGCTCTCTCCCGGGACAGCATGCCAAACAAGCTTTATAATCAATCATCAGCTAAGTGTAAACTCTTGAAATGACTTTTAAAGCTTGTGTGTCACTCATAATGCAAATTGTGCATGTAATTGAAAACGAAACATTCTGTAGTGCATTTAGTTATTTAAGGCCGTTTGGCGATTTCAATCATCATACAGAAGGCATACTTCATCTGGTCATCAGCAGTCTTTCATGCAGAAATCAAGAGATTCTACGATTCTTCTTATCCAATCACTGTAGACACGCTAAAAATAAGCATATAAAATATTGTCTGAATGTTAAAGGAAAGTAGTGGAGTAGTAGTTTTATAACAGCACAAATATTGTACCCAAGTAAAAGTACTTATTTTTTAAAATACTCGGTAAAGTACAATTCCAAACAAAAACCTGAGACTTCAATGTTTGTAATGTGTAAATGGAGTGGTAACAAAGGCGGAGCATAGATGTACCCACAAACACCGTATTGGCAGCAAACATACAAGTAATACATACAGCAGATTTTGAACTTGGTGCATTTCATACTTCTTGGATTGCCTTTGAGCACTTTTCATCAGCTTATAATTCAAGTGATCACTTGGAGGTTTCGAAATCAGGAATATGAGCAGGATATATGTTTATATTATGCATGAAAATCTAAAACTAGAGTAAACATCCACACTCACTGTGTTTACATGGGCTTTAATAGACATACATGGGAATCAGATTATTTTATGGACTTTTTGATCGTATTTGAAACACTCACTAGCAGAAACATGACAAACAGCAGCTGCCTGTTCCTTGAGTAGTGAAATACTGGAAGATAATCCTACATTTTTTGAAACATTTCTATGATGGGAAGTGTCTTCAGAAGATTTAGATAGTATTTTCTATGTTATATGTATTATAGGGCTGTGCAATTAAATTGTGGCAAAAAAAGCGCAATTTAAGCACATTCATTTATTCATTTTCTTGTCGGCTTAGTCCCTTTATTAATCCGGTGTCGCCACAGCGGAATCAACCGCCAACTTATCCACCATATTTTTTACGCAGCGGATGCCCTTCCAGCTGCAACCCATATCTGGGAAACTATTTAAGAACATGTAATTTCTAAATCGCGTAAGGCTGCAATTTTATCTATTAATTTATTTAGATTTTTATTCAGAATACGTTCTTGTGTGCATGATTTTAATATGTTAACCAGTCAGAGCTGACACAGCACACTGGGCAATTACAGCTAAGCTTAATACTATGTTCTTTCATTGTGAAATGGTTTATTATGCACTTCTTGTGCACTGAATACATTTAGAATGCATGTACTGTAGCTTGTTTGAAAAAGCAAAAACAGTTGCCAAAATCGCAAACAAAAAATGCAATTGCAATATTTATTTAAAAAAATCGTAATATGATTATTTTGTCCATATTGCACAGCCCTAATGTATTATAAGCATATTACTTATAAGCATATCTGCTTTGTTAAAGGGATAGTTCATCTAAATATTTCAATTCTGTAATCTTAATTCTTTTTTACTCTCACTTTTTCCAAATCTTCATTATTCTGTTGAACACAAAAGAAGATATTTAGAAAAATGTTGGAAATCGGTGGCGATCAACTACAATAATATTTGTTTTTCTTACTGCGGACGTCAATGATTATAAACATATCTTAGTTTGTGTTCAACTGCAAGATTTATACATTTAAAGCTTTGAAGGGTGAGTAAACGGAGTACATTTTTATTTTTAGTGTGAACTATGGCTTTAGGAGCACTATCTAAGAAAACACTGTTATTTCTGCTCTTCTAGAAGGAAAAAAATGTCTAAATGCTTTTAGTTTCAGTCTAATTGCTTCAAGTTTTATATAGAATAATTTCACAACCTCAAATCAGATCATTATATTTTACTTTATATTTTGAAATGATACAATCTTAATTAATCTGCCCGTACTAATGTATGTAGCATTATTATGTGAATCAGGATTGTGGTTTTCTCCATGTTAAATTACTTTAGATAATTCAGATTGTGATAAAGCAAATCAATGTTCATGTACTCCTATTTTTAAAAATGAGGGGGCAATCAAAATCAGCCATAAATAGCAAGACTACTGTAGCTTTTGACGGTGCATGTCTAGCTGTCAGATCTCTAAAACGCATGTGAAGATATGCTCAAAGTGACCAATTAACCTATAGGCTTTTGTATGTACTGTATGATGTGGCTTCACACATTTCTCTTGTGAGCTGTAAGGACATGTAAGGTTACGTTACATGTTTTTCCACTGCGAGCTATGAATGATTTTGCATTGACTCGCAGCGATTGCCTTCAGGCTGTTCATTAGACTCCTGCTGTTGTTGTCTTGACATCAATTCATAAATGTGGAAAGAGGAGGTGTTACTGCATGACCTTTCAGAGACCGAATTAAGGAAGTCAATGTCCCGTATCTGTTTCATCGTTGTTTTTCTTCTTCCAGACTGTGCTTTAAATGCCAATGTGTTTTGCCCTGGAGGTTGTGTCAGCCCTGTTGCTGCCTTTTCATACAGTGGCCTTTTCATAGTGTATTTGCAATTTTTAAAATTTATTTTAAGTTTTTAATTTGGCTTCTTTGTGATAATTAGATGTTTTTTATTGTGATTTATGACAAAACTATTTTAATTGTATTGTTATAGTCACATAAGATAGCAAGGGGTTGGTGCAATTTATAATAATAATAATAATAATAATAATAACATCAACAACAACAACAATGTCAATAATAATAATAATAATAATCATAACAACAACAATAATAATAATAATAATAATAATAATTCTTATTTATATTTATTATTATTATTATTATTATTATTATTATTGTTATTATCATCGTCTTCGTCGTCGTCGTCGTTGTTGTTATTATTATTATTATTATTAAACCCAATGCTGCTTTTCTGAATAGAAATATGCTGCATATTCAGAAATATTACTTTGAAAATAAAATTTCTGTAATATGCTCAAATGATTCTGAAAAAAGGGCAACATGGTGACGCAGTGGGTAACACAATCGCCTCACAGCAAGAAGGTCGAGCCTCGGCTGGGTCAGTTGGCAATTCTGTGTGGAGTTTGCATGTTGTTCACATGGGTTTTCTCTGGGTGCTCTGTAGGCATGGGCCAGTATAAGATTCTGACGGTATGATAACCTTGGATAAAAATATCACGTTTTTAGTTTGACAGTATTGTTTACTGCTCCAAAATACTTAATGTGTCATCAGATAAAATATGTTATGTTCAAAGGGGAAAAAGGTTTAGTTGTTTAGTCAGACATTTAGAAAGAATATATTTTAGAGCAGTAAACATGTCAGGCTAAATAATGAAAATGAATCATTGATTTCTGCTGTCTTCATTAGTTTCAACACATATTTCTTTTAAAATGACATCTTTGGATATCATTTCTGCTGGAGATACTGTTGTTCTATAAAAACAAACAAAAAAAAAAAAAACATAAATAATAAAAAAAAAATCTTACACACACCTTAGGAAGGCTATAGTGTTTTAAAACCTTGACTCCAAATCGCGGTATACCTCGAAAACGGTTTTCGTCCCATGCCTAGTGCTCCGGTATGCACTATAGGTGAATTGGGTAAGCTAAATTGTCCATAGTGTATGTGTGTGAATGTCTGTGTATAGGTGTTTCCCAGTGATGAGTTGCAGCTGGAAGGGCATCCGCTGCTTAGAACATATGCTGGATAATGTTGGAGGTTTAACCCCAGATTAATAAAGGGACTAAGCCTAAAAGATGAAAAAAAAGAATGATTCAGAATAAATATTTTAGTTATTATTATTACGTAGTGATAATTAGATGTTTTATTGCTGTGATTATGACAAAACTACATTGACAATATTGTTATAGTCATATGAGGTAGCAAGATAGGGGTTGGTATCATAGACTGTAAAAAATATGGACGTAGTATCCGTGACGTCACCCATAGGTTTCTGATGAACCCAAAAGAAGCCACTAGTAGGCGTGGCCAACCGTCGCCATTTTGTTCGCGCGTCATCGCACCAACCGAGGCATACCAAACAAGGGCAAAGAGGCGGAGCGTGGGCGGAGCATGAGCGGAGCTACGGGACGCATGCTGGCATTAAGCTAAGGGCTTTCTTATGGGAGAAACGCATTATATTTCATTACCTGCGACTCGTTTGTGTTCTGAACACACGTGCTTGGTTGTACACTATATCAATAAAGTGTTTAGTCTGTTGAAAACACTGCTGTAATACATCAAGCCACTTAAAATCGTTCTTAAGACGTTTTTCAACAGGAAGAAAGTGCGGATTACATCCAAATACTTCAGATATAGTCTGTGTTAGTAAATGCAAGGCTATTTAGGAAATCCAGGCAGAGCACTGTATGACAACGCTTCAAATGGCGATTTTATAGGGTACAGCTGATCAATCTGTCAGATTCTGGAGTGCATTAGAGTTCTGAAGAACATTATAAATCATAAATTATCCGAAATAAAGCAATTACATTTATAGAGATGGTATAAGTATATAATTTCACTCACCTGGGAAACGTGAGTCCACGTGAATGGTTTGTGAGCACAATTAAGTGCACACAGCATGCCATATTATCTGATAATTGCAGGAAATAATTACAAAAGGCGACTGACTGTGTAAAGCCACATAAAACAACACAAAAATACGTTGAATCAGCCGGAATCAGCTGAGGTGACGTGACGGCGACCAGCGCGACTAGCTGTCACTCAAGTGGCCACGCCCTTAATTATGCAAACTTAATTTAGCTTAATATAAAGGAAACGGATGAGTTATAAAAAAATTCACCCCCCTCACAGTTGTCATGAAGGGTAATATAAGCTATACGAACCAAAATCGCTCTTTGTACCAGGCTGTAAACACCTTTTTTTCTGCTGTAAAATTGGCCATTTCGCCAGTGGGCTCATTGGAGATTTGCTCTATTATGGAGCCAGGACAGCCAGGACTAGCGGAATTTTCGATGAATTGCAAGTCTTAGTTACTTCCGTATTGGCTTCCCGAGGGAGAGCGGGAGGTTGCCGCTTGGTTGGTATGAGTTTTTATTATTATTATTATTATTATTATTATTATTATTATTATTATTATT
>CAIGQQ010038153.1:841304-870335 GCA_903798035.1 Danio albolineatus
TATTATTATTATTATTATTATTATTATTATTATTATTATTATTATTAAAGCCAATGCTGCTTTGCTGGATAGAATGCAGGATGTTCAGAAATACTGCACTGAAAATAAAATCCTTATCGTTTGCTCAAATAATTACAAATAAATATTTTAGTTATTATCAAAGTTGTATTTGGTTACTAATATTTATGTTTTTTTAATTATTTAAAGCAAGTCTTTTGTTCTCACGAGGACTGCATATGTTTGCAAAAAAATGCAAACAAAAATTTTATGCAATTTTATTCATTTATTATGGAATGTTATTAATTATGATATATTGTAATCAATTATATCAGTGTTCGATCATTAATAAGGGTCTTATTATATCAACAATGAAAACATTTTGTTTAAATATTTGTGTATGTGTATTATAATTGAATAATTACATTATTAATTACATACTAATATTAAGTCTAATTTCATAGAGAATTGTGTTCAAATAAGGTAATGAGACATTTAAAAACTAGAACAGCAGAGCCCTCTTGTGGAGACTGATGGTACTTGACCTGGGTTTCATTGTATCATGTCCCTCAAAAGTATTCGGGAAAGTAGTAATAACTGGCCTCATTAATTTGACTTATTTATTTGATGGCACATATAAAAGTTGTATCTGATAAACACCTGCATGATTTGTTTGTAGATGTCTCTGTAAATTGCACCATGTGATTAAATGTGGTGAAATTGTTGCACATGGTTGTCTTGGTGAAGGAGTGACAAGTGCTGTTATCTGTGCCTCACAGAGCTGAACTAAGGTCAGTCAAGTGTGGCCACTGACTCCGGTGTCAGCTTTAATACTCATTTCATTAACACCCTGCTGTGTGTCCAATTAACTCGCATTGTAAATTAATAAGTACATGCATCCATGTGACACAGTTTGGCCAGGCGGTATGAGATAAAACTTTTCCAGTGTTCAGTTTTGCAGCATTGCGGATTAACTTGTTCAAGCACACCAGCTCCATCTGTGTTGTGGATATCTGACATAATCAGAAGGTCAGGCTTAACATTTCTGCTGTAAAGATGTTCACATAAATTATTAAGTCTACATATATATCGTGGAAACTTAAAACAACTCTGCCGCCTCTTTTTCCTCACATTTTGCTGTTTTTTAATACAGACTTCTATTGCGTAAATGTCAGATTATTTTAAAATATGTATGATATGAGTCAGCAGGAATTAATCTGCTCGCATTTCAATCCTCTGGCCATGTCAGACATCACTGTTTCTTACACTGTTTCTTATTGCTCATACTGTATGTTGCAATTTCATCAAAGTATTATCTGTTATGCAACTCATCCTGTGTTGTTTATGCAACACATTGTACTGTTGCATTGTATTTGTACTATTACATTTCTAAGCAATCACACTTATTGTTATCATCACTGTTGTTATTAGAAATGACATAGTGGCACATGTATATACTGTATAAACATATCTATCTATATACAGTTGAAGTCAGAATTATTACATTTTTTTCCCCTTAATTTCTGTTTAACAGAAAGATTTTTTTTCAACACATTTCTAAACATACTAGTTTTAATGACTAATAATAAGTTTAATAACTTTCATCTTTGCCATGATGCTAGTAAATAATAGATCTTTAGATGTTTTCAAGATGCTAGTATTCAGCTTAAAGTGCTATTTAAAGGCTAGATTAATTAGGTTAATTAGGCGAGTTAGAGTAATTAGGCAAATCATTTTATAATAGTATGTTTTGTAGACAGTTGAAAACAAATATTGCTAAATAGGGCAAATAATATTGACCTTGAAATTATTCTTTTTTAAATCAAAACTGCTTTAATTCTTGCTGAAATAAAAAAAAAACATTCTTCAGAAGAACAAATATTAGAGGAGCTACTGTGAAAAATACCTTGCTCTGTTAAACATCATTTGGGAAATATATATATATATATTTTTTAATCTGATAAAGGCTAATAATTTTGACATCAATGAGAAAGTAATTTGTATATAGTATTATCCGTTTTACATTCAAATATAGATTCTTTATATTTGTATAACATTTTAATATAAAGTACATTTATTTATTTATCAATAATTAATTAATTGTTGATGTGCCATGCAGCGCCATGTATTTTAAAATTGTAAACATGGGGTTATATAAGGGTATGCACGCCGGTGTTGCAAGTCGGCGGCTGTCTGCGGTGCCCAGCTATGACTCGGGACACTGTTCATATTTCTGCCACACCACAGATCGTCATTTTAATCATATCAGTTTAAATAATATGTAAATGTGCGTGTCTGGTGTGTGTTACTTCCAACTGTTGAACCCCTTAAGAATGGAGTTTTGAGGATCAGTAACTGTAGGAAAAAGAACATTATGCTGAACGGCAACATTATATGCACAAAAGCTAAAAAGTTTTATGAACCTTTTGCTGACAGCGATGAATGTTTGTGCCTGACAACAAGTTACGATCTTTGGTTTCTTTCTATAGTACTGGACTTAATTTTCTACAAAAGTTTGAACTTGGAGAGTGTTTAAACAAGAGAAAAGTGTGAAAATGTTAATGCCTGTCTGAGAAAAGTGTATTAAGTGTGTAATGAGGGGTTTTACAACCTTAGAACAACTATAATATAAAAAAAAAGTAAAGCTGGCTACTTTCTGGGTTTCACCTATTGCGGGCTATTTTTAGAACCTAACTCCCGCGAATATTGAGGGACCACTTTATACAAAAAAAGCCCAAAGAATTTCGAGGCTAATAATTTGCTTTATGACATCTACCCAAATATTGGATCAACCCCATAGCAACACCTTGGAAACCGCCTGCATTGTCCTTGCACTTTTGTATGCATCGCATCACTCACAGTTTTGCATTTTCCTCTTGCCGCACACATCCATCACACTGTATTTTGAGGGAGTACAGTCATACAGCTCATCCATTAGCTCAGGAAAGCTCTTTAGTTCTTCAGTGTCTGACCATGCCTGTGTCCGCTGGTTATTTGTGAGCCGCTTTTTATAAATTCATGAGTTCATCTCTGACCCTCTCTGGTCTCAGCGGGGGCTTCTCTCTCTTCTTTCTCTCTCTCTCTCTGAATCAGCAGTGGATGAATCTGACAGAGCTCCCCGTCCCTCAATCACTCAGTCCATACTGGGCTCTGACAGACCTGTCACCGGCACGTAACAAGGTGAAAACTCAGTAAGGGGACAGTCTTTTGGAGCTCAAAACAGTGCCGCAGGATCATTATCTCGAGCTCTTCTGACGATTCCTTTTCTAAAGCTCTTCGGCGAGTCTAAATCTCCTTCTCCTGCCATATGCACTTTCATTTTACTGCTGCCCTTTTGCTGCTCTTTCTCAACCCGATCTCCATAATACCTTGGGCTCCTTCTCCCTAGCTGGGTGAATTGCACAAAAACCTCAAACCTCAAATCCGAGTTAATGATAAAATGGAAAACAGATTGGTGGCAGACCAAAATAGACCTCATTTTCTTTATGTAAAAGTTTTTCTGTTTTTTTTTGGGGGGGGGGGGGGGGATGAATCTCATTTTAATGAGATTCACCCCTCTAGCCTTCTCTTTGTAGTGACTCTTTCCACTCATTAATGCCTTTAGGGGCCGCAGTCTTGGTTATTCCTGATGCAAGATTTCTAATAATGTCTGAAATTTTTTTTGTTTGACTTGACTGGTTTTGTCGGATCAGTTTGTTACCCCATTGCCGTTAGTTGGCACTTGGTTCCAGATATTTTTGGGGGCATTGAATGTTTCAGAAGTGGTGTGATATAATTTAGTGGTCAAAAATAAAGTGTGTATTTCCTTTTTTATAGTACTGGTCAAGACTTGCACTTTGTTTCATGATTTATTTAACTCCTAATGAGGTAACACCATTAATCAAGTCCATGTTTTACAGTTCAAAGAGGCATTTTTTGGCAGGAAACTGATACCTATTACAAGCAAACACAATCGAATATGGAACCTGAAGGTATTTGATGTATAATAGACACCCAATGGCTTCAAAAATCTGCCTTTTTGTCTCAGTGTAGATGTGACATCTGTGGTGACAGAGTTCAGATGGATGATAGATGAAAGTGCTGGTTTGCCACCGCTTGCCCCCAGGGGTCTCTATTCCACATGTTGCCTGCTTCATTTCTATTATTAATGAGAGTTCACTTTGACCTCACACTATAAACAGTCCTGCTAAATTTAAGGTTTATAGAGGAAAGAAATGGAGAGAGAGACCTGTCATTGCCAGAAATTTACTATGAAAATTCTATTACTCTATCTATAAGTTAGAAACAGCATAAACAATACATGGCATAATGGTGCCTGTACAGTTTTTAACATTTAAACTAATTATTTTATCAAAGTACATAATGTTACGGTGGGGAAATTAAGTAATGAACACATCACCATTTTTTTCTCAGAAAACATGTGTAAAGGTGCTATTGGCTTGAAATTTTTACTAGCTGTTGATAGCAACCAAAGAAATCCATATACTGTATGCAAAGAAACCAAATCTAATTAGTTTGCAAATTAAGTTATGTATAATAAAATGTAATGACACAGGGAAAAACTACTGAACACATGAAGAAAGAGAGGTGTAGAAAGGCAGTGAAAGCCCAGACAGCAGCTGAAATTTCTCAGTAGTTATTCATCAAGCCTTTGCTCTTCTTCAGTGTAAATTAATATTCGCTGCTTAAGTCCAACATCTAAGTCACCAGGTGATGAAGATGAAACTAGAGTGGACATTTCAGCAAGACAATGATTCAAAACTCAGTTAGGGAGGTCTCCGTTGAAGTCTGTGAAAAACTCACACCTGAGCAATTCATGTGACTTAGTTCTCCATATTAAGCTGCCATCATTAAAAAAAAAAAACTTTCATACAAAGTATTAAACATTTCAGTAGCTCAGCACATACTCCTTGTGTCATTCCATTGTTATTACACAGATTATTATTTTGTGTTGTGTGTTTTTTTATTTTTTTTACCAAAATATCCACTCCAGAAATAAATTGATATTATAATATTAGAAATTTTATCCCCAGGAAATGACATGTTCAATCCTTATTTCTATCCTATTCTTCAATGACATATGAAAAAATGCTTTTATGATATTCATGGTGATGATGAAATAGCTGTTACAGTCATGCCAATGTGTATCACAAAGGAAGAATTGTTCTTATTGTCTAAAATATAATTTAGAATCAAACTATAATAAATGTGTAGCATATATGCACAGTTGAACGAAGCCTTTAAAGTGTACTTCAGTACTGCATAATTGGTCGCTTGCAGTTGACTTCAGCAGATGACTTTCTGAGCTAACACAATGCAAAACAAAATTGTTGAAAAGTTCAGTTTAAAAACCTGCAAAAGTTGAGAATGCACATAAAAAAAACGCAAGCCAGCACATTCTCACCTATGAAAGGTCATCCCATTTCCTCAGGGATTTAAATCTTGGCAGTTTTTCAACGAGAGGCTGTGCAATGTTGTGGCATTTTAGAAAATGTGTAGTGTTCTACGTGAGTGAGTGATGACACATAGACCATCCAAAGATAAAATAATATGAAAACAAGAACTAAACAAAAGGTGCACTGTTTCTATTGATAGCAAACATAATTCAGAATTCAGATTATAATCATACATGTCATGTCACACAGGAATATCCCTTTACCTTTTTATCATTTTGAAACGGTGATTAATAGTTTATAATTGCTAAAACCAGGTATTTGTAAATGTTTTACATGTACATGCACTGTTTTTCATCATATATTATCTTTGAATTTACTAATTAACATGATTTTTGCTGTAGCATTTTTACTTTCAGCTTTGTTGACATTGACAGCCAAAGAAAGCCTTAAGTTTCATTAAACAGAAGGTTCTTTATCATAAAAAAATATTCTTTAGATTTAAAAATCTCCTTTAAACCCAAAAAGGAGAAACCCTAAAAACCCATTCTTTTAAAGGGGTGGTCCACTACGATAATATTGTTTGTTTTGTTTTTTGTTGTAATAATATTCTGAGTTAGTTTTGGCCAGAACATGCACAATATAACATATAATTTTTTATTTTTATTTTTTTAAATTAACAATAATTTATCAATAGATCGTAAATATTCATAATATTCAAAAACATAATGCCATAATAGACATAATGTGACTATGGCATTTGCCAGTAATCCAGGACAGTCCCTGAATGAAAAGGTCGGATTACAGCATACCGGCTGAGCTGTCAGAGCAAACTAACTGCAGGATGTTTATCGTTTCAACCATTCTTAAACAGCTTCGGACTAATTGTGATTAGTTATAATATAGATAAGTAAGATTAAGTTAGTTAGATAAATGACTTGTAGCTTGTTACAGAAAGAGTGTAGACTCCTTCCACACCTCTGCTAAAAACCAAACCTGTATGATCAGAGCAGGCGGAGCTGCGATGGCGCAGTTCCTGTTTCACTGAGTCCGCGGACACAAGCTCGCCTCGTCCCGTCAAATAAGCTATTATTATTACTATTATTATTATTATTATTATTATTATTATGCAGCTGGAATGATCGGCTCCGTCTGGAATGATCGTCATCGAAATCCATGAGGTTAGCTTCACTCTAAATCTTTGACTCTCTGACAGACAGCTGTTGATCAGAAGCGTAGCCTGCGTGACTGACAGCTCATCTACAGTATAAACAATTAAATGGCAAACGTTTTTAGTTAGCCTAGTGAATCCTCTTTTTAAAAACATGTTTTTTTGTTTTGATATCATCGTTAAATCAATGAGCAAACTCTGAGCACTTCGCCGGCGGTGACTCTCCTCCCAGGGCATGCTGCGCTCGCGCATATTACTGTTCTATAATATCATATGCTTTATAATGTTATATCGCACTTTGCAAAGAAACTGGTCTGGCGGATATCGCGTTTTGTGAAAAAATACATTTTGTAGTAGGCCTAAAATGTCCATTCTAAAATTGTGTTAATAGCAGCAATTCACAAATAGATAAGGGAACATCTGAACAGTGATTTCCAATCATAAAATCCAAATGTCAAAAAATGCAGTTTATCGTGTTTTGCAACGAAACTCTTCATATATTGTCATGATGGTACGTTAATTGTTTGTCACTCACTCTGCTGAAAGTCTCACGAACAACATATAACTTCATATGTGCATGTTACATATACTATCAGTGTTTTACATTAAAACTCATTCTCCAGCAGCTCCTCGCAATAGTGACCTCACGCATTCCTCAGCAGAACACCCATCCTACACAAAACACCAGTTGTCACCTTAAACACAATCAAGCTTTAAAAATACACTCTGGATCACCCCTTTAAGAACTATTCACTGAAAGGTTCTTTGAGGAGCAAAAAAAGTTTCTTCTATGGCATGACTGTGAAAACAACTTTTTGCATTTTTAAAAGAATTTTAAAAACTGGATTTTATGAAAAAAAATTAAGACTAAAAACATTCATATATGGGTAAATGACTTGACGCTCATTTTTTTGTGTCCATGTGATTTAAATGAAGTCAAAAAGGTCACAGTTTCAAAATAAATAAGCAAATGACTTGCATACATTCTCTATTTTGAGGGCCAAGTCAATTTTTTTGGGTTTTAATCCATTTTAAGATATTTTTTAGGGGATTATTACAAGAATGTCAATGTGGTGTAACCAAAACAAATTGGTACCAAATAGTTTATCTTGTTTAAAAAAGGTGAAATTCTCAATGAAACATCATATCAGCTAGTTTGGCATAATTTTATATTAGACATATTTAATAGTAAATAAAGGTAAATATAGCATAATTTTTCTAAATATTAATAATAATTTGGGGAATTATGTCAAAATATCAAGTGTCAAGATGGTGTAACCCCCATTTATTGAGCCCACAGCCCCATTTTTTTGTTAATATTGTGCAAAAGACCATGAGACAGGAAACTGTATCACAGAGAAGGACCCTTGATACGACTAATTGCTACATGCAAAGGATATTAACTCTTTTTAAAATGTGAGATATTCTGAACTTTTTAATGAGTGGTCAGATATTCTTATATACGTGTCAAATGGTAAGACCCCAAGAGTACAGTATAATTGGTCATTATTATAAAAATAAGTGTTATCGTTAAAAATTACATTTAAAATATATTCTCACCAAGTCCATGTACTTACATAGGTATTTTAATAATGCCTGTCAAAATTGATTTTAAGTTGAAATGTCAAGCGGTGTAACTGGTTACACCATTTGACTCCAATTACACATCTTTCTGTTGGGGGCCAATTTAGTCAAATATCATCAGTTCATGATGCTGAATAAAAATGCTATATAAATGATTCTACCATTTGGAACTATTTTGGGTTCATAGTGTTGCATTACTTATTTATTTATTTATTTATTGAGAAGGTGTTGCTTAATCCACAACCTTACTATTAAAGCTCTTCAAACCTAGGATAATATAATTATGTTGCTATTATGTTGCTCAACATGAATGCTTTTTTAAAAATGTTAATTCATGTTTCAGTTCACCTAATATAATGGACACACTCTTTCACTCGCACACACACTCATACACTGCAGCCAATTTAGTTTCTCCAATTCACCTATACCACAAGTCTTTTGACTGGAGGAAAACCATGCAAACTTAACACAAGAAGGCCTCCTGCTCCATCCATGACCCGAACCAGCAATCTTCTTGCTGTAAGGCAAACATGCTAACTTAGCCCTGTCAATATTAAAGTCAATATTATTACCCCCTTAAAAATGTTTTCGATTGTCAACAGAACAATCCACTGTTATACAATGACTTGCCTAAAAAATCTTACTCGCCTAATTAACCTAATTCAATTCAATTCAATTCATCTTTATTTGTATAGCGCTTTTACAATGTAGATTGTGTCAAAGCAGCTACACATGCATTATAAAAAACTGAAGCAGTGTCAGTCCAGTGTTCAGTGTTGAAGTTCAGTTTAGTTCAGTGTGGTTTAATATTCACTGCTGAGAGTCCAAACACTGAAGAGTAATCCATCGATGCGCAGCCCTACAAGTCCCGAACCATGCAAGCCAGTGGCGACAGCGGCGAGGAAAAAACTTCACCAATTGGCGAAAGTGAGGAATTAAAAAAACTCATTAATTAATTATTAGTTAAGCCTTTAAATGTCACTTTAAGCTGAATACTAGTATCTTGCGAAATAACTAGTGAAATATTATGTACTGTCATTATGACAAAGACAAAAAAGAAATTAGTTATTAGAATTTAGTCATTAAAACTATTATGTTTAGAAATTTGTTGAAGCAGCACTTGGGAAAAACTTTTAAAAGAGTTCAAATTTAACATAGGAGTGGTAACAATTTTGATGAGCCTCTGCTGACTGGGTGCTCACAGCCTTGAGTTCTGGAGGCTTTCATACTTGATGTGCTCACCGATGTTGTACTATTATTAGTAACAACTGGAGGTGAATCGGATTAACTATAATGGCAAAACGTATTAAAGTCCGGAGGTGCTAAATTAAATAATTTATCTATAAATTAAAAAAAATAAGTTGTAGATAAGTTTGGTGGAAACTCATTAAAATGTTTTTCTATTCCTCGCTGTACGCCACCATTAGTCATTCATGTATGTTTGCAAACATTGGCTCTCAATCCTAGAACCAAGGCAACATCCAGAGCGGCAGCAGCTTTTATGTACCTGTCAGTGTTTAGCAAATTGCTCCTAAATAGCAATAAACTAAAAATAAAATAGTGGATATTTTTTCTTCTTTGTAATATCAACTACTTTTTTATTTTACTTTAACCAACTTAAAAGTAACAGGGTGATGTAAAAGATGTTAAATGCTAAACATGTTTGTTTTAGTATTATTATTCTATTGATGAGGGCCACAGATTTAATGGAAAGGATGTTATTACTTTATGTATTGAAGTTCAGCAACATTGTTTCATGGTTGTGAACACATTTGTCAATGACAATCACACCCCCTCAGTATTGTTCCTCAACTGTCATTATAATATGAGACATAAGTACACCTTTCATCACCACGATAATTTCTTGTTGTCAGACATTTTGGTCAGCATTTAAAAGAAAGTAAAACCACTTCAGCTGAAATTGTTGACTATCGTATTTGATATTCACTGTCAATTTCAGTCATTTTTGGCTGTTGAAGCAACTAGGTCAGGTGGTGTAACTGGTTTGTGTCAATTGGTGTAACCAGTATTTTTTATAAAAATATAATTATATACGTGGAGATAATGTGAAATACAATTTAAAACACTTACTTTAGTGTAATAAAGTGTTTTTTAACAATTTGTACATAATTGGTCAAAGATTATTTAGAAATCACAAAATGTACATTTAGACATAACGCAAATAAAATAAATGTTGGTTTGATATTTTAAAATGAATGCTTTATTTCTGTGAGTACACTTGCAGATCTTCTAGGAGTAAAATATTAAATTTTTCCAATGTTTTGACAGTTACACCATTTGACATTTTCAGGTACATTCAGGCCTAACATTTGTAAAAAATGGTGCAAATATTAGTTTTAATTACATAAAATCAACATGAACACAATCTGTGCATTTTAAAATAAATGATGGATGCTTTTAAATCATCTTTTTTTTTTTTTTTTTTCTCATCTTGCCGCACCTTATTTGTCACTGACCCATATACATATACAGTGCGTACACCCCTCACAAAATCTATTTTTAATTAATAATTTTAATAGAATGCTTTGTCAGAATCACCAGCAATCTAGTCCATGCAGATCTCTGGAGAACTACAAATCTGCCACCAAAAGAACTACAAATCCTGCTATGCACCACACACTCACACCTGTTCGGGTTCTTTGATTACACAGACAGCTGGGAGCTGCTCAACGACTGATTTCTTGAACCATACATACAGCACACAAACACACAGACTTTGCTCTATCTTGTTATCTGTTAAAACTGTGACAATAGGATGCATTTTCCCTTGCCATCTTTTGACCCTTGCTTTGTTTTATTGTTTATCCTGCCGGCTGCCTACTTCGACCCTTTGTCTGTTACCTGACGACGCTTCCGGATTACTCTGCATGTTTCCGTTTGCCCCTGTCTTTGACCATTGCCCATCATACTACTCTAAATAAACTGCGTGTGGATCCTCAACTCCCGTTGTCAGCGTCCCTCAGTTACACTTTACAATTTTATATTTGTACATATCAATTTAAAAGAAAAGAAAAATATCAAATTTAGTTGAAAATGTGTAGTTTGTCATTTTATTTTTGCAATACTTATCTTGAATTATTGTTCTATTTCTAAAAACGTTCAGTGACAAAAAATAATATTTTAATAACTTAGTCTATTTTTTTCTTCAAATGCTTCCATATTGGCTGGATTCACTGAGAAGGGTATAAAAATAATCATTTTCAAAACGGGGTGTACTTCGTTATGCTGAGCACTGTACATCATGCATAAAGACTTTTATTTAAGAGTCATCATTTTAACTTGGGATAATATACTTGAGTCTTGGCTATCTGGAGGTTTCCTCTGGCCTTTGTTCAGCCCTGGCCATGCGTATCATGCTGTGCTTTCTGGATTTGAGCTCCCTAGCTGCCTCATTAAAAATGACCAGCATCAGATACAGCTCTCTGGTCCACTCAGACCCCAGAGTCAAGTTCTGCCTCACGGTTAGCGCCGCTGCATATTTCGTATAATGGATCCGCACTTCTCCCCTTTTCTTTCTCCAGTGACCTCAGATTCATTCCTTTGATTGCACTCTCTTGTTCTGTCTCACACTCTTGTTCTCTGTCTTTATCTCTCTTTCGGTTTGTCTATTTCTCTCATTTCCTCACTCTCCCTTTCTCATTTTCTTTGCTTTCTCTCTCTCTCTCAAGGCCCATTAAAAGCGGATCTGTATCATCCATCAAACGCGTACAGACAGATTCCACCTATTTCATTAGGTAGGAGATAAAAGGCGCCCACTGCTCTGTGCCGCACTGAGCTACGTGAGCAGAACACAACTTTTGTTTGTCGACTAACAAAAGTTCGGATTATGTGTCTGCGTGTGAAAGCTGTTGTTGGTTCTGTGGACTCTTGTGATTCTGGATCTCCCACTGTTACGGAGCAGCTTGTTTTGACTAGATGCTGACATTTCAGACAGAAGATCTATTCCTGATCAGCCAATTCTGGGAGCTTTGTTATTCTTCTCCTCAGGGTCATTTGGAGTCTTAGGGTTGATTTTTATTTAAACTAACCACATACAGCTAACGCTATACAAACATCACAGAGACAACAAAAAAGCCCAAACACACAACACTTTGCATGAGCCACTTTCTAAAGTGATTTTTCAAACTACATTAATGTTATCTTAGTGTGTACTCTCACTATACTATCTGAACCATGCTCAGGCACGTTTGACCCCCATTTGCCGGTTTGTTTGACAAGTGTGAGTGCCCAGGCGCGACTCAGTTGGCCAGCAAAAGGAAGAGGTTAGCGCGGTTGGAAGAGGTGTGCAGAGTAGGGTTCAGTTGGACTTTGATGTGGTACATTTGTAGTGTGAGCGCAAAGGGTGTCTGAGCTCGAAATTGAAGCCGCTATGTCACTTTTCAGGGACTATTTCATATGGATTTATCAATCATTTTTACTTTTCATTGAATGCAAACTGTCATAGTTTATTAAAGATGCAAAATCCTAATTCTAATACGTACAGACTTTTATAAAAATGTATGACCATCAAAAATTGTGGATCTGTTTGGCAAAATATTTGACTGTCACTGCATACAAAACGACTAAAAATAATACAAAACTATATAACCAAAGTAATCTTCACTGTGCTGAGAGAGCTTATCTTCCTGTTAAACTGAACAGTTGCATCATCGATGACGTAAGCGTGCTCTGGCTCGGAAGGTAAAATGCAGTGTGAGTGCCGGCCGTCGGGGGAGAGGGGAGGGGGGACAAGCGCACTTCCACACGAAGGTTTAGGGCGACCATGCCTAGTGTGAGTACGGCCTTAATGTCTGAGGTAGGCCATTTTAATACTGGCTTCGTATTGTCATTAATACTTTCTGACCAAAAGATATTTCACTGTATGGCACCTCAAACCCTCTAATGTTAGAGTACTAATATCAGAATCTGTTCTCTGTATCACAAATCCAGTTAACAGAAGTGGGCCACACTACAAAATTTGATGGGTAAAAATTACTACATCATCTAAATATTTACATGTTTACTTATTCCAGGTAAGTCATTAATATATAGTAAAAACAAAATTGATCCCAACATAAGGCCTTAGGGAACCTCTATGGGGTAATGAAGAGAATATGATTTTGTACCATAACTAAACATAGTTTACACTCTTGAACAAACTAATGAAAGCCAAAAAAGAAATTACATTTAGTTTAAAGCTGACATGACAAAATGAGAATATATACATATATATTAGTATTAGCTCCCTTGAATATATATATAATAATAATTAAGAAATAAGAAATATTTTCTTTTTAAATATTTCCCAGATAATGTTTAACAGAGCAAGGGAATTTCCACAGTATTTCTGATAATATTTTTTCTTCTGGAGAAAGTCTTATTTGTTTTATTTCGACTAAAATAAAATAAGTTTTTAATTTTTTAAAAACCATTTGAAGATCAAAATTATTCTAAGCTGTATTTTTTTTCGATAGTCTACAGAACAAATCGTTCTACAATAACTTGTCTAATTACCCTAACCTGCCTAGTTAACCTAATTAACCTAGTTAAGCCTATAAATGTCACTGTAAGCTGTATAGAAGTGTCTTGAAATATATCTAGTAAAATATTATTTACTGTTAAGAAATGTGTTAAACACAATCTTCTCTTTGTTAAACAGAAATTGGGGAAAAAATAAACAGGGGGCCTAATAATTCAGCGCGTTTAATAATTCTGAATTCAACTGTGAATATATATGAAATATATATATATATATGTATGAAATTATATTACATATTTTCTATTTTATTTGAATATGCTATCAATAGCCACATATTACTGTATATTTCCTGTAGGACATTATTGGTAGACAAACTAGTGAAAAATACAAAATGAATTTTGAGAGATTTCATATTTAAAAATGAGATTTTCTGTCATTTAAATCTCCCTAATAACAGGAGGTTGTCTTAGGTGGAAGCATCAAGTTAAAGTGTTTATAATGACCCTTCACCCCCTTGACCTTGTGGTGAGACAGTGTGATGGAGATGACAGTAAACCATCAACATTAAATATGAATGACAGATTTGAAAGCAGGAAGAGGTTTGCTGAAATGCATTTGCTAAAAGAGTCGCAGCCTGTAATGGGAGGGACTGTTAGAAGTGCAAGTGTGTGTTTTGCACTGCCCATTTATTTTTATATCTACTGGGGCAAATATCTGACAATGGGGGATCTGAGCTCCTACGGGCAGCACTGCGCCGTATATCCATTCAGAGGGAGATGCGGTATAAGAGACGGTCAAACTAAATAATGCATTCATGTCCTGTGGCTGTACATCCTGCTTTTTATCACACAGCTCTTGAATATTTGAGTTGTGGCATTGAGCGGTCAGATATTTTTTTCTAATGAATGCTAAGATGTATATCACTGTTGCCTGTGGCAGCATTCAAGGGGTACTTTTTTATTGCTTTTATCGCTCGGTGGTGTGTCTCTTTTCACAACAGCATACATAACAATAGCTAATTAGTATAATCATTAGAATCTGAGGCACTCACTAGCAATTCTGTAGACATGCTTTTTTCCCCTACTTTTGCTTTAGTAACAGCCTCGGTTTTTTGATTCAACAAGATTCTGGAAACATTTTTAGGGATTTTGGTCCATGTTGATGTGATTGCATCACACAGTTGCTGTATATTTGTCAGGTGCTCATTCATGATGGAAGGTTTCCCATTTCTCGAGATCACTAAGTCACTCTATTAATTTGAGATCTGGTGAATGTGAAGGCATTTTGTGTATAATTACCTCATTATGACATTCATTCATTCATTCATTTTCTTTTCGGCTTAGTCCCTTTATTATTATGACATTCGAACTGATGTAATGTGAGCTTTGTGACCTTATGTTGTTTTAACCCAGGTTCATTCTGAAAACGTACCTCTATATACAGTACATTTCTGGAGAGCCCAGGAGGTTTGTTTTTTTGCAGGTTTTCCCCCAGAGGCTGCTTTTTATGCTTTTTGAGATCTCGAATCTAGCTCAAATCTTGCCATTAGCACTGCTGTCTACTGACTGACTGACTGACTGACTGACTGACTGACTGACTGACCGATTGACTGACCTACTGTACCCTCCTCCTTCCCTAAACCCCACCGACTGGTTTCAAAAGCAATCCAAAAAGAATTGATTTTTATCATGTTTTTAGATTCTACCACATTCTCACCTTGTTATTTACTTGTTTATTTAATTTTTTGGCTTCTGTTTTTGTCTCATCCGCTTTCTGGAATCGTTCTTTGCCAGACTCGAACCCCTTCATGGTCAGATCCTCTCTGCGTCTCAAGCCCACCGACGTACATGGCAAACTACTGGACAAGCTGGTAACAGTGGGAAAGCCATCCATATGGAGGCAAGCAGTCAGCTGGTAAGCGTGAAAAGAAACGGCATCATAAAGCCCTGTAGCGTTCATTTTAAAGATGAAATGCAGCCATGCGTACTTCTGGCTACAAACTGTAACTCGCGATCTCCAGAAATGTATATAGGGCTGCATTTTCAGAATGAGCCTATGTTGCGTTATTTTAAAGTAGCAAAACAGCATATATATATATATATTGTGCATGATTTGGTCAGTTTATAGTTAGAAAATGACTCACATTTTTAATAAATACTGTTCAAAAGTTTTTACTGCAATTCCAACGCTATCTCACGGTAATTCATAACTTTGATTTAGTGGCTAACTCGTATCAATTCCTATGATCTAATTCGTACAATTTAGTGCGATTTTTCTCATCACCCAATGACGGTTGGGTTAAGGGGTGGGGTTGGGTACCATACGACTGAACGAATTCATATAAATTAGCCACTAAACTGACAAAATGTAAAATACTTACATTTTTTCGTGAAATCAGGCTGGTAGTTTCATGATTAAACTACGGTCAGTGTTCTTTAGCAAAACTATTGCAAATTTGTAGTTCTTATGTTTAACCATTAGCATTTTTTCTCTTTTTTTTTAAAGTAATATCATGGTTAATTTTTGTGAGTGAGAAATATACATTTATGTCAAAACTCATTCATTCATTTTCCTTCAGCTTAGTGCCTTTATTCATCAGGGGTTGCCACAGTGGAATGAACCGCCAACTTACCCAGAATATGTTTTACACAACAGATGCCCTTCCAGCTGTAACTCAGTATTGGGAAACATCCATACACACGCATTCACACACATACACTACAGCCACCTATTTTTTAATCAGTTCATCTTTACCATATGTCTTTGGACTGTGGGGAAACTGGTACACCCGGAGGAAACCCACGCCAACACAGGGAGAACATGCAAACTCCACACAGAAATGCCAACTGACCCAGCCGTGTCTCGAACCAGCAACCTTCTTGCTGTTAGATGACAGTGCTATCCACTGAGCCACCGTGTCACCTTTTTACAGTAATGTCGTGGTTCATTTTTGTGAGTGAGAAATATACATATATTTCAAAACTGATATTTTCACTCACAAAATATTGAATTTAAATGATCCCAACAATACAAAAAGTAAATTGCACAATGCCATCTTTCTCCATTAAAAAGTTATTAACATAAATGTTGAAGGTTATGCTAGCAAAAAGTTCCCAAAACTTTCTTAATGTGACCTTCGTGTAACAAAAAAAGAGAAGGCTGTTCATTTTATGAACATCATCTCATGAAAGACAAAAGTTCCCATATTTGAAGAAAGGCACATTTATGAATAGACAGGTTCACCTTGAGGCTTCATAATCCCACATCTGCTTTAGTTGTTGATGAATTGTTCTGCTGTGACTTTGAAATGAGTTTCTAATCTCTCTCTCTCTCTCTTTTCACACACACACTCTCACCTCCATCTGTACATTGTCCATTTTTGTCCTGATGGCACTTTTATCCCATTCTCATTAACACAAGTTTCACACCCTTGCCTTTCGCAGTGAATTTTGTCATTGACTGAATTGTGCAGCATCTCTGCAGTGTTTATGCAGTCGTGGTGCGGCACAAATGGCTGCATTGCCATAGCAGGTAAATCTTACATTGGCTCAGCCTTGTTGTTTTGGGGATTCCCTCCTGCAGTGTCTGTGTGTGTGTGTGTGTGTGTGTGTATGTTCGTTCTCTTTGTGTCCTTGACTCATCGTCAGTGCGTAGTCTTATGTAACCCGTATCCGAGTTGCTTTTAGTGCTTTCTCTCTCTCTCTTTCTCTCTCTCTCATCTAGCCTTTCTCTCTCGCTCCTGCATGCGTAATGCTGTCTCGTAACTCCAGAATCCCTGATGAAATACTGGCCAGTGCTGACAAGCTGTCGATTGTATTTTTGCCTGGGTAATCGCTGACAGACCGAGAGCGAAGCAGTGAGGATGAGATTTCATCATACAGCAGAGTCCATCACTTGACATTCAGGTGGAAATGTGGACACTTGAGTTAAGAGTCATTTAATTGGTTTTTAGTGATCGCACAATTCCATTGCTGATGGATTGTGGCCCCTTATTAGTTGACCTCTTGATTTTTTTGTAAACTAGTGAATAGTCAACCTGAATAGGCTGGTTTCAAGTTCAGTTGTAACCCATTCAGTCAGCTTGTGTATTTCAAGGAGTTTAAGAAGAACTGTTTTGACTGTTTTGTTTTTCCATATACATTCATATCTATATACAGTCACTGGTCACTTTATTAGGTACACCTTACTGTACTAGTACTGAGTTGAACCCACTTTTGCCTTCAGAACTGCCTTAATCCTTCATGCCATAGATTCAACAAGGTAATGGAAATATTTCTTTGAGATTTTGGTCCATATTGACATGGCTCTATTGAATTGAGTTCTGGTGACTGTGGAGACCATTTGAGTAGAGCGAACTCATTGTCATGTTCAAGAAACCAGTCTGAGATAATTCACGCTTCATGACTTGGTGCGTTATCCTGCTGGAAGTAGCCATCAGAAGATGGTTACACTGTGGTCATAAAGGGATGGACATGGGCAGCAACAATACTTATGTAGGCTGTGGCGTTGACACAATGCTCAGTTGGTACTTATGGGCCCAAAGTGTGCCAAGAACATATCCCCCACACCATTACACCACCACCACTAGCCTGAACTGTTGATACAAGGCAGGATAGATCTATGCTTTCAAGTTGTTGACGCCAAATTTTGACCCTATCTAACCCTAAATCAAGACTTGTTAGACCAGTCAACATTTTCCAATCTTCTATTGTCCAATTTTGGTGAGCCTGTGAGAATTGTAGCCTTAAGGCCCGTGCACACCGAGACGTTTTTTGCTTGTGTTTTTTGTTGACGTTTAACACCTCGTGACGCCTCGCGCAAAACGGCAGGCGGAGAAGCGGCATTTTTAAAGAAACGCCTCATGCTCGTTTTTTTGTTTTGACGCGCCACATCAAAGCCTTCTCCACCAATCAGACTGGCACTTTTGCTCACGTTTACAGAGCTGAAGTTACAGTAAACACCCCTTGGAGGCGCTCAAGCGCAAAACTGTCAATGCGAGCGCACATTGAAGAAGATGCCCACGTGGAGCTGCTTACTGCACTAATCATTTCTTCATCGCAAGAGCTGCTACTTGAACCATCCATGCTTTGCCGATCGCCAACAACAAGCTTGTCAACTTTCTCTCTTCTTCTTCTGTGTAACAAGCGGGTGTCGGAAGGAGTGATTTTGCATACTCTTGCTCGACGCCAGAGAAAATTGATTAGGCTTGAATGCGGAAAAACGTCTCTAAAACGCAAGCGTGAAGCGTCCTGGTGTGTATGAGCCTTTAGTTTCCTGTTCTTAGCTGACTGGAGTGCCACCTGGTGTGGTTTTCTGCTGCTGTAGCTGTAGTTGTATGTTCAGAGATGCTCCTCTCCATACCTCGGATGTAACGAGTGGTTAATTGTTGCCTTTCTGTCAGCTGGAACCAGTCTGACCATTTTACTCTGACCTCTGGCATCAGCAAGGCATTTGTGCCCACAGAACTACCACTCACTGGATATTTTCTCTTTTTTGGACCATTCTCTGTAAACCCTAGAGATAGTTGTGCGTGAAAATCCCAGTACATCAGCGGTTTCTGAAATGCTCAGACCATTCCGTCTGGCACCAACAACCATGCCACGTTCAAAGTCACTTAAACCACCTTTCTTCCCTATTCTGATGCTCGGTTTGGACTGCAGCAGATCGTCTTGACCATGTCTACATGCCTAAATACATTGAGTTGTTGCCATGTTATAGGCTTTAAAATTTGCGTTAACGAGCAGTTGAACAGGTATACCTAATAAAGCGGCCAGTGAGTTTACTGTATATGCTTGTCTGTCATGCCCCTGTTTCTGACTGGCACCAGCTTGTGATGCACCAGCTAAATAATACGTAGATCAGTGTAAAATACATCCGCGTGGTTGTTTAAACAGAATGTGTGTTTCAAAGTGGAGACAACTGTTAAATAAAACAGTTTTGCTTACATGCGCAAAAAAATATTGTCTATAATTTAGAAATAGAAAGAAAAATACTGTATATATAATGTAATAATAACATGGTATTAATTGCTATCATTGTTTAATATGATAGTCCTGAAGGTTATGATTAATTAACCTCTTTGGTTTCCAAACAATTTGTGGGTTTGTTGCAGGCTCATGGGATGAGACCGTAGCTAAACTTGTGTTCTCTCAGCACAGCTGGGGAAAGTGATAAAGCTTTCTGCATGAGCCCTCCCTCCACGGCCACCTGCCCTCACCGTGTTTAGCTGGAAGATGACTGAATGCTCAGGTGGACTTGAAGAATTGCCTTGGCAAAGCCATCTCAATGTCATTGCCCGAGGTTACACAACGGTCAAGCATGACTGGTGAGCTCAAACAGAACAGACATGCAGGTCACAGTCTTGAGAGTCTTTCACCCTCAAACATCTAATCAGTTTTTCCACCCCTTTTATATTTATCAACGAGAACAATTAAGATTTTGTAGGATAATCCTGACACTTGCACACACAATGTGAAGGTGATCAGAGTGTCCATCAGCGGCAAAGCAGCTGGCGTGTGATAAGCTAAAGGAAAATAAGGCCTCTGTTCAATAGTGGTTTTAAATATTGACCAGTACACACCATCAACACGGGGACTGGGAGGAAGATAAGCTGCTTTAAATGACTGATAATCCCTATAGAGTACGTGCTCTCTCGCCACCTTTTCCCATATGTTGAGTTTTACTGACCTAAATAGCTGGAGAATGTAGATAAACTTGACATGGATTTGTGGGATGCCTGATGGCGTCCTGTGGTATCTGGCAGCAAAATATTAACAGCAGAACCTTCAAGTCCTGTATGTTGTGAAGTGGAGCCAACTGTAGATTGAACTTGTTGGTCCAGCACATACCATAGATGCTCAACTGGATTGAGATTTAGAGGCCATGGTAATACCAGGGGTGCGCTCGGTCCTGGAGAGCCCGGTGTCCTGCAAAGTTTAGCGCCAACCTCAGTTAGACTCACCTTGACCAGGTAATTTAGCTCTTACTAGGTATACTAGAAGCTTCCAAACAGGTGTGTTTTGGTAAGTTGGAGCTAAATTCTACAGGACACCAGCCCTCTAATGCCGGGTTTGGGCACTCCTGCCTTAACCCTTTCATCATGTTCTTAAAGGGCCACGAAACCCCCCTGTCTCAGCAGGGTGTTTTCACACCTACAGTCTGGAAAAGCTCAGGAAAGTGGGTGTGTCCAGCTCTGTTTAGGTAGGAGTGTCAGGGGAGGGAATGAGGGAAGGTTTTGCATAAAAATGGGAGTTTCCATTTGGGCACGCGTTGATGTTCAAACAAACAACACAAAAACACAGACGCAGGGGAGAAAGACAGTGACTGTTTACATTGACATCAGTCATCCAGTTATTTGCCAAATTTCTAATTTGTCGACTTTAACAGCAGTTTGGCACTTAGACTTTTATCCAGGAACATTTCCTGCATGTCCCCCTTGACTAACGAGATGTGAGAAACTACTAAGAGTGTTGTTTTAATGGAGTGTTTAACACAGCGCGGCGTAAGGGAGAAATAAAAACCCTCCGCAGACTATCCTGTCACAAAATGCGACGAAAATTCTACACGAAGGTATTTGTTTGACTGCAGTGTTTACATGTTTACACTCGGAGAGCAGAATTTACAGCGGATCCCTCAGTCTTTAATATTGTACAGATATTAACATACTGTAAACTCAGTAACAGTTAATAATTTTGGCAAAGGTCTGTCTTTAAACACTGAAAGAGTTATGAACTCTACTAACTATAGACTAACTTTGCTATCTGAATAAACAAGCAAAGAGCACTGATCGCTTACCAAATCTGTAGACCAGGACAATTCACATAAACTGGAGTGGCATCTGTTTTAAAAGGAGACGAGCTGCAAATCCCGATTTCACCATTTCCAGATGCGAAAAGCTCTCCGGTGAAAAAATAAAGTTCCTTACAGACGCATTTCTGCTGCGTGCACGTGGGAGTCCAGCTGCGCCCTCATAGCGGAAATGTAAAGAAAACCTTCATTGCAGCACATAAACACAACACTGACGACCTGTGTCTCCAAACAATTCTTCTTCCACTTGTTTTGGAAGCACAAAGTGGCGTCTCTCTTCCGTCTAGACACTGCAACAGGTACAAACGGTCTTTGAAGCTCTCGTGCATATTAATGAGTTGCACCACATACACAATAGAGTGTGCTGATTGGTGCTACACGCTCAGAGACATCACAATGCACTCGCAGGTACAGATGTCCACTTTCTACGCTGGAGTACATACATAGATCTCATCAGCGTGACACAGCCTCAAAAATTCGTTTCAAACCGGAAGAACGAATTTGCTCGAAATAACGCAAAAACAGCTAATTTTCAATTTTTAGTCAATTATATGTGTCCTTTTAGTGTTTATAACCCTTTAAATTCCTAAACACCAGGTAACACTACAGTCAGGGGGAAACCTGCTCTCAAATTTATCTCCAATAATTTTGCAGGGACTCTAGTTTTTCAGCAGATCAGTACTTTGAACATCACAATAGTCTCATAGTCAACCAAATGCACAAGCCTTGCTGTTTCAGAGCAACAGCGACCAACTTGCCTCACCACAAAAATGTTACCCATGTCAAAGTCACTAATATCTATACCACTCCCTACATTCCTTCTATATTCAAAACATTTATGATCACCATTTATTGTTCGTTTACCATCTAATCCGCCAAAACCTTAATCTCTAAACACCAAATGGTTTGGAGATGATCAAGGATATTTGCTTTAGTTGGTCATAATGTTTTGGCTCATCGGTTTTGTGTTTATTTTCCATTATGGTTACACGGGTTGAAGTGTTGATTGAGCTGTGTCTTTCCAATTTGACCTATGTCCAAATTAATATTCATGAGCTGCCATTGCATGACATTACAATCAACGACTGTCTCTTTTTTCCAGGATTTCTGATGTCTACCCAGAGCAGTCTTGCTGTGCTGTGATTGCAGTATAGTTTCTAGGTTCTTGGTGCTGCTTTGTCTGTGTAAAGTAATCTGCATGAGTTGCCAGCCTCTCCAGCACAAGGTTACTTTATGAGAAAAGCACATCGACCTTCATGGATTACAAAAGGTCACACTGCAGTGCCGTGAATTGCTAAGGTTAAATTAATCACTGGACTTTGCATTGTCAGGCAGTCAAACCCCTGGTGACATCTCTCTGGCATCTATACACAGATGTTCGACCTCTAGCTGCTGAAGTAGTGTTTTCACAGGCTGTTTCTAGTCACTCACCCCTGGGGTCGACTGCTTAATTACCCCTCCTAATCCCCTACCTAATTATCTGTTTTCATCTAATTTAAAGTCACTATTTAGGTGGGATCTTGATCGATTGCCCATCTCCAAATTCCAACACAAAAATGTTATCCAGCCAAGGGCGAACCTTGAGGCGACCCATCACACGTTCATAGGTTTGTCAACCACTTTCTAACTACCCTGCAGTGATGTATTGCTGTAAAGTTGCATCAGGACTGTCAGAGTACCAAGGTTACCTGTAGGTTGTGGAGACGTTTGGGTCGGGACTCTCAGAGTGGGACTTTTGTGCCTGTTCCAGATGTTTCCTCGTATTCCCACCAAAGCGTTTTAGAAATACGACCCATGCATTTATAAAAGGCATGGTTCCTTTTATAAACAGCTTCACTAATTAACTCACAAGGTTGCTAATTAATATTCAGAGAGCTCCAAATGGATGTTAATGTTGATAGACTGGTCACACTTGACTGGAAATAAGTACATGCTATGGGCATGCATCCATATAATCCAATGCAAAGCAGTGTGTGTGTGTGTGTGTGTGTGTTATGCTATTTCATGAATATTCATAGAGTGCAGTTTTGAGTGTGTCAGTCAAAAAGACACAGAATGAGAAGGTTCATTAGAACTCATATTACTTGATCACTGGTGTATTGTGTTTCAGAGAGAAAAAGAACTGCTTAATGTAAATAGAACGGTCACACTTGACAGGAAATATGCTGAACACATGAATACTAAGCGTCAATGCAAAGTGGTGTCATCATATTTTATAAATATTCATAAAGTGCATCTAGTCTGAGCGAATGTGATTATGTCGGTCAAAAAGAAGAGAACTGTACTGAATGGTACAAATGAGGAGGCAGAGTTAAAACTCCTGTAGAGTATTGATAGACCAAAGTGTGTGTGTGTGAACTAAACATGGCTATTTCTGAACATGTTACCAGCTTTATGAATTATTCAACTATTCTGGACATCTGTTCATGATCATGGCTACTTTAATTACAGTGTTCCCAAAACCCAGAAACCTAGTGAAGCCACCATAGAGAGACGTCCGCACACTGGCAACACTGTATAAAACTCATTAGACTCTCTTCCTGCAGTTTGACTCAATTCTAAATATCTAATTCACACAAATTTGATTCACAGAAAAGAATTCAAAGTTTTAGCAATTAGGGCTGTAACATTAATGCAATAGATGTCAATATAAAAATGCACATTCTTTGTTCTTTCTTCGAAAAGTTTACTTTCTGGCATGGTTCAGTTCACAAACTCTGCCAGAGTTAGCTCATGAATATTAAATGGGTTATGTGACGTTTATTGTAAATGATTTGCAAGAAGGCAGATTTAGGTAGGTGAGGTCTAGCCCCTGTGGGATGAGCAATTACTGTATGTGAGTTTATTCGACCCGCAGCTGAAGCAGACATTTTTGCTAGATTTTAATGCTGCAGTTTTACACAGTTGAGTGGTGTGGTCAAGCTAAATCATCTTTAAAATATTAATATGTCCCAAGAGGTTGGAATTCATTTAGACGTTTCAACAGGTGGCATTTTTGGATACACTATTATTAAAATTCTGGCTGATTTTATAAAACCAAACCTCAGCGAAGTTCAGCCTATAGCATTTATTTTTTCTGCTGATGAGAGGTTAAGTCGTTTCAGTGGCTTTAAATGAATATTTTAAAATCCCCCTAATAAATACATATACAATAGTTCAAGCTATTGAAGATGCAGGTGACTTTTTTCATTCTGAAAATGTCCCACTATATACATTTCAGGAGAGCGTTATAGGTCACAGGAGGTATGTTTTTTGCAGTTTTTGTTTTCACGAATCTGTCAGAGGCCGCTGTGCATGCTTTTTGAGATCGTAATTTTCTCTCGTGAGTGCCATTTGCACCTACTTTTCTCGCATAAATCAACAGATTGACTGACCCACCCTCCTTCTTGTCTAAACCCAACCATTAGTGTTTTCAAAAGCACCGATTAACCCGGAAAGGCCTTATACCACCCTATAGCATTCTTTTTAACGGCAAAATGCAGCCATACATACTTCTGCCTACATAATTCACTATCTCCAGAAATGTATACAGGGTAACATTTTCAAAATGAGCCTATGTTGTTGTTTTTTGTCCTTCAGTAGAACATTGAAGATTTTTAAATGAGTCCGTTGACGTTAGTCATGGATGTAAGCATTGTTTTTATGATGTTTTCTACAGGAGGTCAAAGTGAAATAAATATTTCAAATATAGTCTGTATTAATAAATGCAAGGCTATTGAAATTCTGGCATAACACTGGCATAACAACATTTTTTAGATGACTGTTCTATAGCCTACAGCTAATCAAACTGTCAGATTCTGGAGTGCATTACAGTTCTAAAGAAAATTATAAATGATAAATTATCTTAAATAAAACAAATACATTCACAGATATGATGTATAAGCGTAGAATTTCACTTGCCTGGGAATTGGAGGCAACTTAAATGGTTTGTGAACAAAGCATGCAATTTTAGCTGATAATTGTAGCAAATAATTCCAAAAGGCAATTGACTATGTAAAGCCACATAAAAGAAAACAAAAATACAATGTATACTGTATGCCGAGTTCATCGGCTAATCAGCCGGAATCAGCTGAAGTGACATGTCAGTGACCAGTGAGACCTAGCTGTCGCTCAAGTGGCCATGCCCTTAATTATGCAGACTTAATATAACTTAATAAAAACGAAACAGAGAGTTACAGCTGTACCAGGCTGTAAACACCTGCGGTAAAGTTAAAAAGGCCATTTTAACTATTGGGGTCAATAGAAATGTGCTCTATTACAGAGCCAGGGCTAGTGGAATTTCGATGAATTGCAGTTTCAGCTTCTTTCAAATTAATTTCACCAGTTATATCGGAATGTTGCTGTTGGTGTGCAAGAGTGTATGACAGATGAAGCAGTAGTTGGCAGTTCATTCCATTTTGGAAAATGAATGAATGAATACTGTTTAACTTCTTTACAGACTGAGCATATCACTTCATGAAACCTCAATGTATCATCAGGAACTTCAGGAATTGATTTGGACTATTGGCTTGCATGATACAAATTGCAAAGGAGCTAAAAATCTTCAGAAAGCTTCTAGAAAACCTTTAACTATATCTTTAGTGACCCTGAGGGAGAGTAAATTGTCTGGATATTAGAATCTTTAGGTGAACTATCCCTTTAAGTCCAAATTCTCTAAAATATAGAGACATTCTATACTCAATTCTGTACCCTGTTCAGTTCCAAACTGTTTCAGCAGTTTCAGTGTTGAACCAATTGCTTATTAAGATTGTCTGCTTCATCCCATCCTCTCGTACGTTTGTATTTTGGGACTGACCAGCCTTCTGGGGGACCTGAATGTGTAAGTGATTTGTAAAGATGAAGTATTCTTAAAACCACCAATCAGATTGGCCAACATCTCTCGCTAGAGCTGAAAGAGTCCCTTTGGCCTTCATCTGGACAACCTGCTGTCAGAGAGTTTTAGTCAATCCAGAAAGGCTTCACATCTCGCCAAGTCAGTGAAAACTGAAAGTTTGGCTGCCAGTTAAAAAGGGCTTGTCAGATAATTCAGGAATTTACAGCCAGCTGCCAGATAAACACCAACAACTGAGAAGAACCTGAAAATGTTTTGTTTTTCAAATATATATGAATGAATCTAGAAATGGTTTGTTGTTTATGCACAACAAGGCTGCGTTCGTTTGATCAAATTTAAGGTGTGTTTGCATAAAAACAATGGACTGCAAACTGAAATGTGTTTCTTTAGCATTTATTAACTATTTTTTTATACACACAACAATATTCTCGAAGCAATCCCCATTCACACGGATCCTAAAAATATTGGATTATAAATGGCACACCAGTAAATGGTGATTTCACTTTAAAAAAGGAAAATTATGTGTCTGCGCACAAATGGTCTGTTGTCTTTTGGTTGTTAAGATCTCACACATGCCTCGACACTGAACATGTAATTATCATAAAACTGGATTTTTGAAGTTTACTATTTTTAAGCAGTTTATTTTATTTTAAATGTTTATTTGATTTAAAAAGCACATTAAACAGCCAGAATGCTGACCAAAGTGCTTTCGATATAATAAAAACGAGATACAAAAAGGGAGATATAAAAAAAGAGACATATATACAACATGTAAAAGAGGCCAACAAAAATCCTAACAGGCCAATATAAACAAGTGGGTTTTTTTAAAGTGCCAATCACGGAACACACTTTCACCTCCACGCTTTAGTATGGAGAGCAGATCTAACGGAAGGTTTTAGTAGAAGTCTATTAGAAGACTATGATGTTGTAGTTTTGAAGAACTTATACTCATAACACATTTCCAGCCACCAAAATGCTGTAGTCGTATAAGCAATCAGGCAAAATGCATAAAAGATGTTTTGTATTTGGTATCATACACAGTTGAAGTCAGAATTAATAGCCCCCTTTGAATTTTTTTTCTTTGTAAAATATTTTCCAAATGATGTTTAACAGAGCAAAGAAATTTTCACGGTATGTCTGAAAATATTTTTCCTTCTGGAGAAAGTCTTATTTGTTTTATTTTGGCTAGAATCATTTTAAGTTCAAAATGATTAGCCCCTTTAAGCAATTTTTTTTTCAATGGTATGCAGAACAAACCATCGTTATACAATAACTTGCCTAATTACCCTAACATGCCTAGTTAACCTAATTAACCTAGTTAAGCCTTTAAATGTCCCTTTAAGCTGTATAGAAGTGTCTTGAAAAATATGTAGTCAAATATTATTTACTGTCATCATGGCAAAGATAAAATAAATCAGTGATTAGAACTGAGTTATCAAAACTATTATGTTTAGAAATGTGTTGAAAAAAATCTTCTCTCCGTTAAACAGAAATTGGGGAAAAAATAAACAGGGGGGCCCTGATATACACTGTAAGTGCCCTAATATTTTTTCAGCTTTATTGCAGCACATAATCAAGCATTCGGAGCATACCAGAGACGTGTGCTTCTCCAAATGAACATTCATGATCATGCATGCAAAATGAATTTGGGTATAGATAAACTCTTGTGGGGTTCTCTAAGCTGGACATCTTCTTCAGCATAGCCTTGAATGGCTTTGAGGGTGCAGCTGATGGGCAGAGTCTAGCACAATTACAGAGCCCAGACAAGCATCTGCCACACGGGGCTCTGGCCTTCATCCAGGTACGAACAGAACATAAGAAAGGCCTTATCAGGCTGCAGACCTTGGGCACAGGGCCATTGTAAGAGACTCGGAAGTGATGTGCTGGGTCCAAAATCACACTTTCATACTGTATTGTTGTGTAAAACAGTATGTGAGCCTAGTTGTAATCTGAATAAAAATCTTTCATTGTATTTACAAAAATTTTTTTAGGTAACTCTTTGCAAACAATTTATATGGACTGAATTCAAACAAACTAATTAAATTTGTTGTTTAAATTCAGCCCATATAAATTGTTTGCAACTACTTTTCTTAAAAAAAAAACTGTATGTTGGAATTAAAAGTATTGGAAAAACAGTAGGTGAGAAGTACCTGCATGACCTACTAATTCTTGCGAGAGTTTGTAGTACAGTACACATCTGATGGAAATTTACTATCCCAAAAGGCCACGTGAGAGAATTTATGTATGGATGTGAAGTGACGCAACTGACGCAGGTAGTTCATGTGATAATTATAAATGGCATGTGTAGTACTTACTGGTTTCATTCATACTTCTTACACTCAAGCACTCCAATACTTATTTAAAAATGACACTTATGAACATTGCACATATGCACATACATGCTCGTTGAACACCCACTGGACCCCATTGGACATTTATGCACATTTGCACACACCCTGGTCATATATCGTTTGGTTCTCATGTACTCCACAGGTGAGTGGTCATGACAAACTACCTATAGGATACACTCCTTTTTTTTCTTATGCACCAGGCACTTTATTGGAAACACTTCTATGTTTCTGTTTGTACCGATTGCCCTTTCATATTTTTTATACTTTCCACAGACACATACTCTATTTATTGAAAGTCTTTAAATAGTTTATATTTGCTTTTATTTTCTATTGCATAACTTTTATTTCACCAAATTTACATTCCTATTGTTGTTATTATTATTATTATTATTATTATTATTATTATTATTATTATTATT
>CAIGQQ010038153.1:870345-891344 GCA_903798035.1 Danio albolineatus
TTATTATTATTATTATTATTATTATTATTATTATTATTATTATTATTGTAAATTTTTTAAGGGGCCCGAGTGGTTGTTTAAGCATTACACTGCATATTATACTGTGTATGAATCTGTATGTGCCAAATAAATTTGAATTTGAAATGAGCTGAAACAACACAATTGTTGAGATATTTTTGGGACAACTTAATTGTTTTATGTTCAATACTACTTAAATTTGCTAAGTTAACAACAATTGAATTGTGTTGGGACACATGAATGAACTGTGTAGGACCTTGACTGTACTATACAGAACATACTTTTTGGTTAACCGTTGGGAAGTAAATTTAAATTCATATATACTGTAGTACCAACTCAAGTAGTTTTCAGTGATTTTGGACACAGCAATGGTTTATTTTGATGGACCTTCTGTGTTAGTTATCATCCTCTTCAGACGTTTTTATTTATTTTATATTTAATTTAATTCAATTTTATTTTATTTTTTATTTAATTTAATTTAATTTAATTTAATTTAATTTTTTATTTTTTTATTTTTTTTATTTTATTTTCCATTAACTTGCATGATACAAATTAGTTTTAATGTTCTGTTCATAGTATGTTTAGCAATGGTTTATTGCAATTGACCTTCTCTGTTAGTTATCATCATCTTCAAATATTTTTTATAGTTTTTTTTTTATTATTGTTATTTATTTATTTATTTATTTATTTACTTTGGCTGCGATTTAAAGTGTTTCATGGAGACCGGTCTGAAGCTAAAACTGCCTTGTTTACTGATTTTTACTTATTTATTTATTTATTTTTACACACACAAAGGTTAAGGCACACTTTCCACTTTGAGGTGCGGTGCTGTGTTTGTAATTGAAATGTTTGATCTGTGGGCATCTGAGGAAAAGGCTGTGTTTTTTTGTGCACCTTTATCTTTCGTTTTGAAGTGTGATTGTTCCGTTCTGAATGCCATCAGTGCAGGAACAAGACGTGGATGAAAGACGATGACATTTTATAGGCCATTTCTTGGGTGTTTGCTCAGCCCAACTCCAAGAACATTTTATATTCTGGTTCTAAATTATGGTTTGCATGACTAGCTCAATGTAAACGTGTAGGTTTTTTAATAGTCTTATTATCTGTTCATTATCTGTTTAGAAAAGTAATAGCAGATCCAAGCCACATGATTTAAAGTATCATTTACTCTCACAAACAGTGCGGCATGAGCTAAACACCAAATTTTAATACTTAATGAGTCATTCTGAGGGTGGGTGAGACGATGAATATATTTTTAATGCAGTTCTGCGCACAGATGAATAATGGAATTGTTAGAGATTTTTGCTTTATGCTGCTTTTTCTATAAATTACGTGTCAGTGTTTGTCATTGTGCACTCTATGTGGATAACTGAATTTGCATAGTGCAGTGTTTAATGTTTAGAGCTTTTACTCAAAGCTACTGGTTTGATTCCCAGAAGGAATAAGCGGTGATTTATCATTGATGTGCCTTTGAGCAGGACACTTAACCTTGGTTGCTCTAGGATGATTGTAGTGCCAGTCTAGCATGTCATGCAGGGTGCAAAATTAATCATCAGTTAAGCATGTGGCGTTAAGAATTGTAGCAGAACATAAATGTTGGAAAAAATAGACTTTCTAGAGGTTAAGCAGTTTAAGAAAATTTGTATATACTCCATTTGTAATACTGTATGTCAAATATAGACAAAAAAGAGTCCTTGTTCCAGAAAATGTGTTCAAAGTCTGTTATTTGATATAGATTGTACAATTTTAGTTTTTGATAAGCCACGTTATTATTTACTTTTTTATTTGTTGATATGTATTTTTTAATTTCATTGCATGTGCTTCAGGCAGCACGGTGGCTCAGTGGTTTGCACTGTCGCCTTACAGCAAGAAGTCCTGGCTTGAACAATTGGCATTTCGGTGTGGAGTTTGCATGTTCTGCGTGTTCACGTGGGTTTCCTCCAGGTGCCGTGGTTTCCTCCACAATCCAAAGACATGCTCTATAGCAGAGGTGCCCAAAGTTGCCCCATGGATACCTTTGGTTTGGCCCACCATCCTATCTGGAAAGAGAGGGAGAATAATGGGGAGTTGGTTGGGGCAAATGCCTTTGACAGAGATCCATCATTTCAAATTTACATTATCTTTAGTTTCTTTGTTTAATTGAGGAGCTCCATAAAATGATTGTTTCAATTAAATGTTGCCAATTAAGAAAGGAATGAGACTTTTAAAATGTACATACTGACAGATAGATGGCAATGCACAAGACACTGGTGAGCAAATCAGGACAAAGGCAGGAGTAGCTTGACTAATGTATTCAGCATTGAACTCCATTGTGTTATAAAGGGATTGTTTACTGTGTATTTTTACTATAATAAAAATATCTTATAAAATGTCAAAAGTTTATACTGCATCATCACTTAATATGTTTTAAAGCAACCTTTTCTTGTTATTTTGAAATATTAGCAAATAAATTGCCTTTGAAAAATTTAATGTAAACGGTAAAACGATAAAAAGATAAAACACCATTTTACTTTGGCCCACAGCCCTCAATCCATTTTATTTTTTGTCCCTTTATAAGAAAAAGTTTGGGCACCCCTGCTCTATAGGTTATTTGAATAAACTAAATTTGACGTAGTGCATGTATGTGTAAGAGAGTGATTGGGTGTATCCCAGTACTGGGTGGCAGCTGGAAGGGCATCCGCTGCGTGAAACTTATGCTGGAATATTTGGCGGTTCATTTCGCTGTGGCGACCCCTGATAAATAAGGCACTAAGCCGAAGAAAAATTAATGAATGTGCTTCAGCTGATAGTTTTTCTAATTTTTTTTGTGCATAATTATTTCTGTATTTATTAAACTTTGTACTTAGAATTTGCCATAAAATCTATAGATGATAATTTTTTTTTTAAAGAATTGTAGCATAATACAATTTTCCACTGTTCTTAAGTTAATGTTTTAAAAGAAGCATTATATCCTCACTATAGGGCTTATTAATTTTATTTTTAAAATGCTGTAAAAATAATGTTACAATTTAAAAGAACTGTCCTTCAGTCATTTTATTTAAATACTTTTGTTGATTACTTGCTGCTATGCAATTTGACCACAGAACTACTTGAAATCGATAACTTCTAGAAAGACCATTTTAAACCATCTGACTAAACTTCCTGCTAGAGTGTCATGTTTGCATTCAAATCTTCTATTAAGGTTTTAAAATTAAGTATATTTTCATAAGATCTTTTTTGTCTGTAATTAAAAGCTACTTGACTGGCCCTGAAAATGCATTGCTGTTCTGATCTGATGAGCAGGATGTTGTTTATGAAAAATGCCAATAAATATGGATTGAAGCTGAGTATTTTGGTAGATAAAAACATGTTGTGAATTTTGGAAATAATTGCAGCTGAAAACTGGACTGACACTTTTTCAATGTTTTATAATGCATGTGAAGCTGCTTTGTTACAATCTACATTGTAAAAGCGCTATACAAATAAAGATGAATTTAATTAAATTAATGTAGTTTTTTTTAATTGTAATTCCTCACCCAAAGGTACGAATTTTTAGGTTGCAATGAAATTAATTAGTTAAATGTTTAAAAATTTATTCAAATTAATCTCTATTATATCACACATTCAAACAGTATTATTTTATTATCATTTTTATAACCATTGTGGGGAAATCTCCTCCCAATTATCAATTACTTCCTGAATTTTCCTTAATATCACAACATTTATGCTTTTTTTTTATTTTTAAATTTTTTATTTTTTTTGTCTTTCTAATTCCTGATGTTGGTAACACTTTGTAACTACACAGTATGAATTCGTTTATCAAGCATTAGCAGATAGTTAGTTCATTATTTGTTAAACATTAACTCTACATTAATAGACGTTAGTAAGCAGTTTATGAATACAGCGACAAACGTTCTATTCTTGACTTGAAAACTACATGTATAATGTGCCTAACTATTGTGTTTTCATATTTTGTTGATGATTTGTGTGTCATTACTATATTAAATATCACATTATTTATAAACCAGTTATTTAAGAATAAATGGTGTTTTTTACAGATCATTAAGGATTTATAGTGATGTGTATAAACTGCTTACTACACAGCAAAAAAAATATTTTTTGCTTGTTTAACTTAACACTCCTTGGGTGTACATATGACTCTCTCCATTTTGGAGTTAAAATAACACTTTCTAAAGTGTGAAATTTGTACATAGTCACAGAGTTCATTTTAACAGTAAGTTTATTCTTACATCGAACTGGAGTGTGTGTTACCCTTTAAAGCAGGGATGTCAAACTCAATTCCTGGAGGGCCACAGCCATGCACAGTTTAGTTCAAACCCTAATTAAACACACCTGATCAAACTAATTGAGTCCTTTAGGCTTGTTTGAAACCTACCAGTAAGTGTGTTGAAGCAGGGTTGGAACTAAACTGTGCAGGGCTGCGGCCCTCCAGGAATTGAGTTTGACATCCCTGCTTTAAAGTGTTAATATATTACCTTTTGTTTCCTGTTATCAATTGGTGTGTGTGACAGATAACAGCGATCAAATATTATGAAGATAGTTTTAATTTATTAAATGTTTATTAATCTTTTCAGAAATAATTTCAATACATTCAACTATTTGTTTTAAGTTTAAGTAAAACATACTGGTTTGATCACTGTTTGTCCGAAAGAACCAGTTCGAGTAAAAAAAAAAAAAGGACTTTGCATCGCTAGTGGGAAATACACTGCAGGTTAGGTTAAAAGTTTAACACTGAAAAAACTCTTAAATATGTGCTCATTTACACTCGTGGATTAAAGTGTACTCCGGTTTAAACACTGAACAACACCAAGAAAATAACACTGTATATTTAGCAATGGACTTATTGCTGTGTAATGTCTAATAATGTGGAGTTAATGCTTAACAGATTATGAGTTAACTATTTGCTAATGCTCAATAAATGATTCATAGTGTGTATTATTATAAAGTGTTACCCTGATTTCTTCACTGTTCTTCACATTCAAGCTGTGAGTTTTCAGATAATACCCTGCATTAATCACACAGACAACACGCATCCAGACAACTGACCCTTTACTTTACCATACAGTCATGCCTATGTTTCCTGACAACGGATGAAACGGCAGCCACACTGCAGTCTCGGTGCCTGTCAGGTGGACGCATGCAAGTAATCAGAACATAAAACCTGTTAAATGACAGCGTGTGGTCTGTGGGCTTTGTAGCACTCAACGTGACACTCGGGTTTGAGCTGTAACAAATAGGGCTATTATTTAGCTATCAATTCTCAGGAGCTGATGTCAGCTCATTTCAGGATCCTGTGCCATCAGTATTGGGTAGAGACAGGTACTCGTTGATCATGTCAGGATGTCTTATACATGCTGCGCGTGGTCACTAATGTAGAGACCAATGCGACAAAGAAACCTGTCTGAACTGTTCCAGGCCTGGTTTGTTTGTGTCTTCACCGATTCTTGACGGATTGGACAAAACATGGTCTACTGTATGTTTGTTGTTGATGTTTGTTGTTTTCCATGTGTTTATGTAGAGGTGATCACTAGAAGACTGTTTACAGTTGAAGCCAGTTATTTTTATACATATTTCCTAAATTATGTTTAATAGAGCAAGGGTTTTTTCTTCTTATTTGTTTTATTTTGGCTCAAATAATAGCAGTTTTAAGTTTTTAAAAATCATTTCAAGGTCAGTATAATTAGCCCCCTTAAGCAATCATTTTTTTGGTCTACTGTTTACTGCAGGGGTGGACAATTCATTTTTCCAAGACGGGGCCACATTAGACTCTGGAGCAGATTTAGAGTGCTAGACCAATAGTTAATTTATTTAAAAAAAAAAAAAAAACTTCTGTGAAACTATGCAATGAACATTCATAAACTCTCTAACGTTTAATAAAAGAATCAATTTTACACAAAAAGTACTTTTAAAGACCAGTATCACAATTTCAACTTCTTCTTTCGGATGAGATGTTAAACCGAGGTCCCGACTCTCTGTGGTCGTTAAAAATCCCAGGATGTTCTTTGAAAAAGAGTAGGGATTTAACCCTGGCATCCTGGCCAAATCTGTCCATTGGCCTCTGTCCATCATGGCCTCCTAACCAACCCCATATCATAATTGGCTTAATCTCTGTCTCCTCTCCACCAATCAGCTGATGTGTGGTGTGCGCAATATGGCTGTCGTAGTGTCATCCAGGTGTATGCTGCACACTGGTGGTGGATGAGGAGATCCCCCCCACCCATTAGGTAAAGTGCTTTGAGTGTCTATAAAAGCGCTATATACATGTAAGGAGTTATTATTATTATTATTATTATTATTATTATTATTATTATTATTATTATTAATATTAATATATAAATGCCACAGGGTTGTTTGTTTGATTGCTTCACCTTATTTAGTTTTCGTTCGAGGGGCTGGCTGTGTAATTACGTAAACTGCTACGTAAACTTTAAACCAACGACGGCAAGGTCTATGGAAAGCATTTGTTTAAAATAGCTGTATTCAGTGCATAAATGCATACTTGCTTGCCCAGAACACACGTGTTGTTTACATGTGCGTCAAATATACTGTAGGCTACAGTACATGCGAGAGCCGTGCACGTTTTTAAATGTTCATTTCTCACTGTTTAGTCATTTATGTATTTTATTAATATTTTTATATTAATACCTATTAATACTATATCGATAGCGTGTTGTTTACATGTTGGCCAACATCAAATGAAGATCAGTCTTTATTATTTCTATCTAGGGTCACAGATTTCGAAGGTCACAGAATATGGTGTAACACCGGTTCTGACCCTCACCTTGTTTGTTTGTTTGTTTACGTTGTATGCTGCCTGCCTTTTGACTATCTGCCTGTTATATGACCACGAATCTGGAATTGCCTGTATACAGTTTTGCTCCTGTGTTGATTTGCCTGACCATTCTGTATAATAAACCTGCGTTTGGATCCGCGCCTCCTAATAATTCAGGAGGGCTAATAATTTTGACTTCTACTGTATATGAATTAACTAGTTCATCTTATTGCTTAATTGGATCAAACATGTGAAATTAAAACTTGGTTGGGCTTAATTCTGAAGATTTAACCAGATGCTGGAAACCTTTTGATCCGTATTGACATGAGAGCATCACACACTTGATTGAATTGAGATCTGGTAACTTCTGAAGGTCATTTGAGTATTGTGAACTCGTTGTCATGTAACATGTTCAAGAATCCAGTTTGAGTTGTTTTGACTTTGAGCTTTGTGTTGATGCATTAATTGCTCCAGTTCAGACAGACGAAAAAGTAAAACTAGCTGTCTGTGTTTTATTGCAACTAGTGTTCATTTGTGCTGTAATCTGCTCTGATTTATATGTATATGTAATTGTTTCTGTGTTTTGCAAAAGGGAGGCGTCAGGCATAGTTAAGTCAATGACCCAAGGTTGTACGATGTTGTCTACGTAAGCAGCTCTTAATGTTGTGTGATAGATGAATATAATGTGGTCATAAAGAGATGGACATGGTCTACAGTTAAATTCAGGCTATGATACAATCCATAATTGGAACTAAAGTGCCCAAAATGTGCCAAGAAAATCTCCCCTGCACCATTACATCGCTGGCAGCCTGAACTGTTGATGGATCAGGTCTTCCAGGTTGTTTGCACCCAATTTCGTTCATACATTAATTTTCCTTCAGCTTAGTTTCTTATTTATCGGAGGTGAATGAACCTCCAACTATTCCAGAATATGTTTTATGCAGCGGATGCTCTTTTAGCCGCAACCCAGTACTGGGAAACACCCATATACTCATGCTCATACAGTAGGGCCAATTTGGTTTACCCAATTAACTTATAGTGCATGTCTTTTGACTCTCTGGGAAACCGGAGCACCTGGAGGGTGAACACAGGGAGCAATTTTGCACCAAATTTTGACTTTGCTAATAAAATTTTAGAGTAGAAATTAAGAGCAGGCAACCTTTTTCCAGTTTTCTGTTGTCCAGTGTTGATGAGGCTATATCCATGCTGGTGTGTTTTCATTTTAGATTAGATGTGTTGCCTATTGCTCTACATAGCTGCTGTGCATATAAACAGCTGAACGATTATAAAATGCAGTTCAATTGGGGATGCTTATATTCACTGGTTAATGATTAACTGTCAGTAAAAACCAAAAATTAACGGATTGATACTATCAGTTAAATCAGTTATTGTCAGCAAAGTTTACATTGTTTGCATAGTTTTTAAAACATGCTACACAAGTCGAAAATGCTATTAAAGAAAATACAGTTATTATATAATTTTAATGTTATTCAGAACAAGAAAAAAAATCTAAAAAAAAAAAAATGATAGTAGATAAACAGTTAGAAAAACATTAGATATACAGTTATAAAAGCACAAATGATGTGTTTTGGTTTTGTTAATGTGTTGATTATTGAAGCATTTTGTGTACTGATAGCTCAAAAACATATGCGATTTGAATGTGATTTAGTTAATTTTTTATGCTAAAAAAACAAACCAAAAAAAAAAATGTACTTGAAAATCTAGTTTGCAAAAAAAAAGTGACTGTAGTTACACTTGTAGAGGAAAAAAACATGAAACAAAGGTACAAAACAAAGCTGTAAAACTTTGGACTGTAGGGGAAACCAGAGCACCCGGAGGAAAACCACACAAACATGGGGTTAACATCCAAACCACATAGAAATGCCAACGGATCCAGCCAGGACTGGAACCAGTGTCCTTCTTGCTGTGAGGCGACAGTGCTAACCACTGAGCCACCATGCCGCCTGACTCCATTTTTATTTTTCACAGACCAGAACACTATTATTAGGTTAAATGCATTTAAGTTGTTAGCACATTGTTGGCTGATTATAAATGCACCGACAAGCAATAAAACAGTGTACCTACTGTAATAAAGTGGCCTGTGTGTGTGTGTATACAGTATATGTGGATTTCTTTGCTGCTGACTCGAGTACAGTTGAGTTTGTGTCTATATTTTATACAAGATCTTAATACACTCTTCTGAATGTTTGGCTGTGTTCTCCTGGAGAGCCTGGTCATTAATTTCACGCCTCTCAGGAAAATTGTAAATGAAATGTTGAGTTGTCATAAATGGGTTTCTTTATTTAACGGAGGTGCACAGGTTTCAAAGCTCATTTATCTTTTCGTATACTGTAGCATGAGACAGTTTGTGTGAAGTGTTGAGCATTGTGATATGCATACTAATGATGGAATGCTTTAAAGTCCTCCCTTTTTTCTTGGCTAGTGTTATAGAAAGGTGCATGGAGATTTCTTATTGTCTGTAAATGAAATGATTTTCGTGCATTTTTATTATGCCTGTTTATCTTTGTCTCTTCTCCAGATTTGGACCTTCGGTATTTCTGGAGCTGGAGTTCTTTTGAGGATTATCTGATGTTTTGCTTCGCCTTTACACTGCTGTGCGCTTTCATAACGTTCCTCTTTTTGGATTGGCTGCTGTTTGTGGAGGCCCTGGGCACTCTGGCTGTTATGTTTGAAGCCATGTTGGGTCTTCCTCAGCTGCTGCAGAACTACAACAACCGCTCCACTCGAGGCATGAGGTAAACAAAGCCTGGCCTGCTGTTTATCTTTCATTAAAATACTGATTTGGGTATTTCAAATGATATATTAAAAAAAACTGAGACTAAATTGAAATTAAACTTTGCTTTAAATATTAGGAATGCACAATATATTGATACTATTCATGCAGTTTTATGTTAGTACCATTGTCACGATTGTAGGTTTTATTAATAATTTGTTTAGTTCTTTTTTTATGTTTATTTTAAAGTTTTGTTTTAATTGGGATTTTTCATTTTGTAATATTAGCTTTAGTTTTAATTTAAATTAAAAAATTTACAAAAATTATAATAGATTAAATAAAAATATATACATTTTACCCTAGCACATAAATAAATAAATAAATAAATAAATAAATAAATAAATAAATAAATAAATAAATAAAAATATTAAATCCAGAGAAACTGATCACTTTGATCTTTTTTTTTCACCCTAATCTGAGTTAATGTGTAGCAGCTTTATTTCTTAAAAAGCCATGTTGCCTATTTCATGTTTCAGCATGACAATGTAAAGATCCATTGGTCTCACAAGGCAAAATAAGGCTTTGTTTTCACACATGAACTGACCAGCAATCAACCTGAACCCTAAATGTCTTGAGATGTAATCAAGAGTGATTTGATCAACACTAAATCTTTGCTTACTTCAATCCAAACAACTTTTTTTTTTAAACTAGAGAGCAGACAATGTCTATTTATTGCAATATATGCCTATGTAATCACTACTTCACCCGTGTCTATGGGTGAACTCACAATAGGCTATCCAAACCGTCCCCAGGCATGTTTGACCCCCATTTTCAGGTTCGTTTGATAAGTGTGAGTGCTCTGAATCATGACCGGGCACGGTTCAGTTAGACTGCCCTAGCCCGCTTGGAGGAGGTCTGCCACAGTGCAGTTCGGTTGGGCTTTGGCACATTATGCTTGTAGCGTGAGTGCAAAGCACACCTGAGCACAAAATTGAAGACGCAATGTCACTTTTTAAAAGACTGTTTCATATATATTTATTAAAGGGCATCAATTTGACCCTTTTTTAAGGTTTATTAAAAGTCTTTTGTGTCTCCAGAATGTGTCTGTAAAGTTCCAGCTCAAAACATCAGTCAGATTATTTGTTATACCTTTTAGAATGTCAGGATTTTCTGCTTTGAACACAATTTAGCTGTTTTTGTGGCCTCTGCCTTTAATGCTAGTTCTCACTGCCTACCTTCCCCACGTACCTGTCAGATAAACAGACAGACATGAAGGAAGCAGATCTCATGTAACATTTGTGAGAAATACTACACTAAGAACTTTCCCAATGATTATTTGATGTATTTGTTTTGGAGTTAATTCAAGCCTTTCTGCGATGAGTAGGGCCAGATGGAATCCGTGCAGAATTTTGTTAAAAAATCTGCAGATTTATGCAGAATGATTTTGGGAGTATCATAACTAAAACCTTAATATATAAAATAAAAATTAATACATTTTTTACTTTTATTTAATGTTTACAATGCGAATTCAATTAGATCCACTTTATTTGGTGAACAAAGAAAACCTCTCTGATAAAATATCTACTAAAAGACAGAAAATATTAATTTACAAACTGTATTGTAAATAAATCATATGAATATTTTCATATTAGTAAGTAATTTTACTGAAATGTATTTAATACTGAATAAATATAAATGTACACACATTTACACATGAATAGTTTCATATTAGTCAATATGATTACTGAAATTAATACTGAATAAATATAAATGTACACACATTTACACAGGTAAATAAACAGAATTAGTGATGGGCTAAAAATCTGCGGAAATCTGCAGAATTTTGCGTGCGCAGATTTAACTTTGCACTGTTTAGCACAGCAAATGTGACAGGATACACATTAAAATCCACTGCTGTATATATATACATTATGTTAATGTAAAAAAATAAACCTGATTTAAGGTCCACAAACCGGGATTGAAGCATCTTGTTTTATAATTGTTCTGTGGTGATAAAGTAGAGCTGTAAATCATTACAAAGTAAATCACTGTACTTCATTTCAAACATGCACTGTTTTAAAAACGTTTTAAACTTGTAAAACTCGTTCTTGATCACATTTGATGATGATGATGATGATGATGAACTGATCTTTTAATCCCGATGGCTTTGCACACGTCCTGTCTTGTTGATATAATTATACTCATTACTAAGGAGACATGTTAATACACTGCTGTCAATTAATTCGGTGGGTGGGGAAACTGCACTTCTATATCACGTTGTGGTTGGCCTCATAATGGGAGGGGTTTGGATCCTATCGCGTCAGGAAATTTCAAAAAAGAAATTTATTGGCTTTAGATCACCCCAATATGACTGTGGACACACTATACCTACACACAGTTCTGTCCAAACAGCTTACAAAATATGATTTTCATCATAGGTGCCCTTTAATCCTTTAACCTTTAATGAACGCAAGCTGTCATATAGTTTATCAAAGATACAAACCACACACTGCTCGTCAGCTGCCACCTTCAGCAAGTACATGCTGCACGATGAAAAGTTATGAACGTCAAAAGTGGTGGATCTGTTCAGCAAAAGATTTGACTGTACAGTCACCGCATCCCACTCAACTTAAAACAAAACAAAACAATATAACTAAAGCAATCTCAATTGTACAGAGCGAGAACGCCTCTTGTCCTAATTGAAGAGTCGCATCGTCGATGACGTAAGTGTGCTTGGGCTCAGAAGGTAAAATACAGTGTGAGTGGAGGCTGAGGGGGAGAGGGGGACAATTGTGTCCAGACCTAGTGTGAGTACACTCTATGTATGTTATGTTTCACGTATCATTCAAAACACGTCTCAATCTCTCATGGCAGTGCTCGGTTGTCATAACAAGTGGAAGGTGAGAAGGTTAAATTTACACAAAGTACTTGTTTGCAAGACATGTCTAACCCGAGACATCACTCATTACAGGCGCATCATGATGATAATTAATATTAGACAGCTAATGAGCTTGTTAATTGATGATACAGCCCACTCTGCTCAAATCTGAAGACTCGATAAAACAAAGTTGACCTTAGTGGTACTTTCTAAAATAAAGAAAAAAAGCCTGAAATGAGAGCCAGAGAGAATTTAGAGTAAAGCTAATATCTTTAGCCCCAGGCTTCAGTCAGCATAATAATCACAGCTCAATATCAGCTTCACTTCAGCTGAAGCCAGCTCTTTTTCCCCTCTTTTTATTTAAAAAAAAAGAGAAAAAGCCCTTCATCTCATGGTCTGCTCCAGAGAACTCAGTGTGACACACGCTCCGGGCTCGTCTTTATGAGCCAAATTAAACATTGTGAGCACAGTTTAGGCCAAGAGAGGGAAAATGGGAGCTAATGTAAATGGCGATTCTGCGGAAATCCATCTTTTTCTGAACACAATGAATGTGTCACTGCCATCGCGTGTAGTGTGTAATGCCTTTGCCCTTGATGTGATTTCAGAGTGTCCGCAGGCGTCGGCGGCCCTCGACCGATCACAGCACTGACATCTGTGTTTCTTTGCCTATGCGTGTGAATTTATTGTCGGCAAAGCCTTTGGAGACTGTATTTCAAATAGCTGTCCTTCAAAATCTATGAGTGAAGATATCTTTCACTAAGACGGCGTGCCAGTGTTTGCGTGTGCCCACAGGTTATTGTGTATATACAGCATACACATAAATATCTAAGGAACCCCAAGGCTGCACTTTTTAATCACTAAAATGATTAAATGTGCTATATTACCCTGGAATAAGGGTGACAGGGTGGTTCAGTGGATATCACTGTCACCTTACAGCAAGAAGGTCACTAGTTCGAGTCCCTGCTGTGTCAGTTAGCATTCCTGTGTGGAGTTTGCATGTTTTCCCCGTGTTCACATGGGTTTCCTTCAGGTGCTCTGGTTACCCGACAATCCAAAGACATGTGGTATAGGTGAATTGATTAAACTAAATTGGCCTTAGTGTGTGTGTGTGAATTAGTGTGTATGGATGTTTCCCAGTACTGGGTGGAAGGGCATCCGCTGTGTAAATCTTATGCTGGATAAGTTGGCGGTTCATTCCGTTGTGGCGACCTCTGATGAATAAAGGGACTAAGCTAGAGGAAAATAAATGAATGAAGGAATAAACAGCAATATTAGAAGAAGAATTCACTCACAAATTATAACTCTGTCAGCATTTATTCATCCCGAAATAAAAAATGTTTTGTGCCAGCATTGACAGAATTGGTTTCGATCTGCTAAAGTCTACAAGATCTTCAGTGGAGGAAAAAAAAGGGGGGCTTTGCATAATTGAGAAATTACAGAGTTATCGTTTGACTTCCAGGCACTCAAAATGTAATTAACAGACTTAATAGACCACTTCGCTACCTAGTGAGCAAGATACAGTAGACAGTGTCTTAGATCGAATTTGAAACTCAATCCATAATTTAACCCTTAGATTAAGTTCTTAATTAGGCTGTTATTAAATGCACCAGTTCAGACAGAAGAGAAAAGTAATACAAGCTGTTGGTGTTCCATTGCAACTAGTGTTAATATCTGCTCTGATTTATATGCATGTACTTTTTTGGAGTTTTGCAAAAGTCAAGTCATGTACAGTCAAGTCAATGAACCAAGGTTGTACAATGGTGTCTACGTAAGCAGCTCTTGTGTTTTTGTTGCGGTGCCCTTGTAGAGAGTTTTATGAGGTATCATGATCCACCTCAGTACCTTCACCAATGACATGTGCAGCATTGTCTTTAACAAGACCAACCATCCATACCCCCCTACAGTCCTTAATATGGGCCAGTGAATCTGAGAGGGTCCAGCACTGTGCCCTTGAGCCAGACGTTTATTGAACCTGAAGGATTTAAATGGTACAACACCAATCCTGCGTCCACTTGTGCTGCTGGTTAAATTCATGTTGCTTTAGTGGAGAGACTGGGATGAAGTGAGAAGTGTGTGTCTCAGACTGTGACTGGCATTAATGGACCAGGTATCCAGTGACACACTCATTCTCCCCTGAGGCTTTGCCCAATTTTTTTCAGGCCCTCTGAAATCTTGACAAGGGCTTTTTTTGTGAGTTAACATTTGTATTTATACACAAAATGACTCCTAATGTTTATGTTTCAGCCTGAGGGGACTGTTTATGCACGTTAGCAAAACTAGCTCAACCTATTTACTGTATCCCTGAAGCTGTATCTGACAGCCATATTAAGTATTAATTTATAAAAAACAATTTCACAAATATAGGTTTTATGGCATGGTCTTAATTAATAAAAAAATTAAACAATAACTCTCATACGCATACATTTCCTTTCTCATATAGACTATTTATATTATATACTGTAAATACAGGTGCACACAGGGCGATTTGGCCTAAAATCAAAATCTCCATTAACTAAACATTTTAACTTGATTACGATTAATCAATGATTGTTTTACTTATTTTATATTTTTGCCCTCATAGTTCAATTTAGTTTATTCAATTCACCTATAGCGCATGTCTTTGAACCTAGGGGGAAACCGGAGCACCCGGAGGAAACCCAAGTCAACATGGGGAGAACATGCAAACTCCACACAAAAATACCAACTGACACATTTTGCTGTGAGGTGACAGTGCTAACCACTGAGCCACCGTGTCACCCTCTTCTGGCATCTTCTGTAATTTTTTTTTTTATGTAAATAATTATTTTTATTTAATAGAACATATGTTGTCTCAAGGCAACTGTGGCACAGCTTCTAATCATCCTCAGTGCGACCAGCGCAAAGGCTGCACTAGACCATACACGTGTGCTTGCTTAAAGGAGCGGGGTCACATGAGTCCACACGTTAGGGGAAGCAATTGAACAAATCGACCTGATTATAGGTTCTGAATGTCGATTTCGATTACTTTTTGATAAATCACCCACCCCTAATACCGGGCTGCCTGCTGGGTCTTAAAGTCTTTTTCTTAAAGTCTTAAAATTTTAAGCCGTAAAAAGTCTTAAATTTACTGAAATATTGTATTGTAGGGCTTAAATCATTTGTAACAGGTCTTAAATATCCCATGGTTCAAAGTAAAGCTACCCTATCAGGCTGACACTCAATTGCCAATAATCAATCCCAAAACTTTATTTGTTTATATTTAAGTTTTTTTTATTGCAAAGAGATTTAATTAAATATAATTCACAACAGTGGTTAGACAGCAAATTCTACAAATTTAATTCCCTAAACTAAAGCAACTCATCCCTTTACATGATCTTCTATTATACAAAAACTATTTACAGAAGGAACTGGGTCATTAGAATAAAGTCATTAGTGTTTAGCCCTGTATAAGTCTAAAATTTGTTCATAATGGTCCTAAAAGGGTCTTAAAGTCTTAAATTTGACTTTTTGAGCTGCAGAAACCCTCACAATAAAAACCAGTATGCCTGCAGAACTACAATTCCCAGAACTCTTTGCACCCAACAACTCCTGCAACAGCTGACAATAATCCACAGCTGCAGCTCATTTTCACTAATTACATGGACTATATATACACTTCACTTTCTCATTCACTTTGCTTAGTCTTGTTATCCTGTAGCATCGCAAAGCGTTTTCCTCGTTTTGTTGTCCGTGCTGTGTTTCCAGACCCTCAATTTGCTTACTGATTTTTGCTGTTAGCCACCTGAACCGTTCACTTTGCCTGTGACTTGACTACTCTTTTGGATTGCCCTGTTTGATTGTTGTCTGATAAAGACGCTGCATTTGGATTCTCACTCCGTTTTCAGAATCGTGTGTTACACATATACAATTACATTAACCCAAAATCTGTTTAAAATAGTTGCTTCTATTCTATTCTATTCTATTCTGTATATTTGTATGATTAATAGATCACCTAAAATATTGCGTAATTATTTTGTTGCTTATGTTAAAATCATGGGCGCCACGGTGGCCTAGTGGGTAGCACGTTCGCCTCACAGCAAGAAGGTCGCTGGTTCGATTCCATTTCTGTGTGAAGTTTGCATGTTCTCCCCGTGGTTGCGTGGGTTTCCTCCAGGTGCTCCAGTTTCCCCCACAGTCCAAAGACATGTGGTACAGGTGAATTGGGTAAGCTAAATTGTCCATAGTGTATGTGTGTGAATGAGAATGTATGGATGTGTTTCCCAGAGATGGGCTGTGGCTGGAAGGGCATCCGCTGCGTAAAACAAATGCTGGATAAGTTGGCGGTTCATTCCGCTGTGGCGACCCCGGATTAATAAAGGGACTAAGCCGAAAAGAAAATGAATGAATAAATGTTAAAATCATCTCTGCTGGTTGTGCATTACATCACAATACAACAATGATTAAATTATCTTCCAAATGTGGTAAAAAACAAAATCAAGTGACTTTTTAGATCGTTAATTAACTGAAAACAACTTATGTACTATACTCAGAATACAAAATGAGACCCAAGCTGTTGTCTTTCACCTCATGTCTCTCACCATGTCAGACACCTCCACAGGAGCTCTAAAATCTTTTAAAAAGTTAAGAACAAAAAAAGTTTGCAGCACTCAGCTCAAATGTCGGCTGAACCCAGTTTCAGGGGTCTGGGCTCCATGCTAAGTCAAGAGCGTAGTTAGCATCAGGATCCTGCTGTGTTGATGAAGCCGAGTGCGCTGTAATCTGTCTCCCTAACAAGCAGGGACATGCAGCCAGATTCTCCCATGAGACCAGCTTCACCATGGGTCTCGCTGCTCACACAGAGCCCTGATCGGCCCTGATTACCCCTGGGAGTTTCGCGCTCATCGGAAACGTTTCCAGTATTTATAAAAATAAGGAAGCAGTGGATGTAACTTAGCTGTACAGGGTGTCTGGGGAAAGGAAAGTGTCCTCTCTAGCATAGATGCAGTTCTGATTTGTTGTTGCTTTTGTTATGACAACTGGTGGGAGCTATTTGTCTTTTTGTGGTCTGCTTGTGCATGTGATCTACCTTATATTTGCTTCCAACGGTGCTTGGTGATACACCCAGATGGCAAAAAGTCATTTATCATAGCTAGCGAAGCGGCATCCATGATACTGGACACAAGCAGAGTGAAAGAAATGCTTTATTAAGCTCAAACAAGTCAACAATATACTGAAAGATTATGTTTATTTTCCTTACTTGCCAGCATAGCAGGTTTGAATGGAATACTAAAATGCGTAAGTACACATGCTCGACTGTTTGTTAATGCAAATATCTACTCAACCAATCACAACAACTGTCTGCTTTTAGGAATTATGTGGTCAAGACAATCTGCTGAAGTTAGATTTCTGCTTCGTCAGGGTCAGACTTTGGAATAAGCAGCATAAAGGCATGAGTAGATCCAGCCTTGTATCAACAGTTTAGGTTGCAATGGTGGTCTAATGCTGATAATACACAGGGCAACTTTTTGAGCAATTTTGCTGGGTACATTTGGGAAATTATGCTACAAATGGGCAACCGGGTGAGACAAGTGGTAACTCATTTTGGGCAAGGGGTTACAGATACAAGATTGTTGCCCATTCTTAGGGTCACAAGGAATCTGCACTCGCAGAATTCCGCAGATTTCCGCAGATTTTTAACCCATCATTGATTCTGTTTATTTACTTGTGTAAATGTGTTTAAATGTATATTTATTCAGTTTTTAAATGAATTTCAGTAATAATATTGACTAATATGAAAATATTCATATGGTTTATTTACAATACAGTTTGTAAAGTGCTATTTTCTTTTAGTAAATATTTTATATGAGAGGCTTGCTTTGTTTACCAAATAAAGTGGATTTAATTGGATTTACATTGTAAACGTTAAATAAAAGTTTAAGCGATTACTTTTTATTTCATATATTAAGGTTTTAGTTATACTCCCAAAATAATTCCACGATAAATTCGCAGATTTTGAACAAAATTCTGCGCAGAAACAGCAAAAAATGTCTGCAGATTTCGTCTGGCTCTACCCATTCTTAATAGAAAAATAGCTTAGCAACGTCACTAAATTCCCCAGCAACATTGGTCAAAATGTTCCATTGTGTATTATTGTGAACATTGTTTAAATTTCACAGCTTACATGCAATAAGTATTGTTGCTGACCAAGTCCATCCTTTTATGACCACATTAAACTTTTTGTGATGGCTATTTCCCTTTCAGCAACTGGGTAAATAAATGCAACAAAGTCTGTAGAAGGTTTGTGTGAGGGTGAAAAGAAACAGTTGCGACCTACAAATCTAAAGGTTGCCAGTTCGATTCCCAGTCAAGTTATGAAGCTAAAAGAAAACGTTTCTATCTAACAACTTGGAAGCAGACATTTACGTGGGTACAACACGACGGAAAAAAATGAAGTGATGTTTTACACAGTTTGCCATCATTTTGGCAAGTCAGCCACCTTTTGTTTAATAATTTAGAACTGCAATAAAATTGCTGCACGTTGTCCATCCTGCTCTTTGTGTTTGCATAACGCTATAAATTTCACTCATTATACATTTATTAACATTTTTAAAATATTTTAACACTAGATTCACAAACATTATTTCAGACACATTATTTAAAATATATGGCTAAGAAATAGCTATTTGTTTGTTTTTTGGTTGGGCCAATGAAAATTTTGACAGGACAAGTAAAAATCTGAACAAATTTTAGCATTGAACCCTGAAATAGCTCATAAATCACACAGAATTAATCATTTTGAAAATGCAGATTGCATCTAGCAAGGGTTGAGTTTAGGGGTAGGTTTAGGATAAGGGATAGAATATACAGTGTGTAGTATAAAAGTCTATTGGAAATCCTCATAACAATGCTTGTACAAGTACTGGTACCTGGCTTGCCTTGTGCATGCATGTTTGTGTTTTGTGACATATGAGGTCAGAATTTGTATAGTTAAACGAGTATGACATGGGTATTACAAGAAACTGACTCGTTGCTTTTGTCCCCATTTTCGAAAGGCTCATAAATCACACAGAATGTTTTTTAGAAAGGAAAAATATGCAGTTCGCTTTGAGGGTTGGCAGAGGGATAGAAAACACAGTTTGCACAGTATAAAAACAATGGAAAAATAGAATGTCACAGTTCACAAAAATAAAAGAGTGTTTATGTTCACTGCTTTCTACATTGTGGGTAAATGCAGAACACAAATTCTGAATATAATTGACCATACTTTGTATATTTTACTACTAGCTGAATGTACCTAATAAATTACATAGTAATGTGGTACATCCTGGAGAAATAGTTGGGTTGTATTCTATCCTAAACATAGCCATTGACTTTCTGTGGCCTGAAAGTGATGCCTCACCTCAACACATATTAGCAAAGTGTCTACTTCGATCTTTGAGTTGCGATTGCTTAGAGGCATGCAGACATAGAGAACTTTGTCAGTAGAGTTGTTGCCCTCACAGTCATTGGCTGTCATGTCTGGGTTAATTAGAAAAGAAAAAGCCATTGGAGTGGATCCCCACATGACCCAAGGTGAGCGGAGCCGCGCCGCCTCCCCTGCGCAGTCCCCATTGATCAGACTGAGCCGTGTGATTGAATTAGAGGAGCCGCTAGCAGCCACGGCTTGCCAGGACCAGTACCGCAACAGAATTATTCACATTCCCTCTAGGGCAAAGCACTGGAGTAGAGGAGGAGAGAAAGAAGAAAAGAAAACAGCAGAGTGCTGGTGTACTGGGGGGAAATACAGAGAGGGGAAAGAAGAAACCACTTTTCAGATGTCATGACTATTTGTATAACATGATCATAACTCTTAATGGGTTTGTGTTTACAGAAGTAGAAATGTAGCACAGCGGATGCTGTAATGTCCAACTTTACTCAGACTTCTTCTATGCTTTACTTCAGCCACTTCTATCTATCTATCTATCTATCTATCTATCTATCTGTCTGTCTGTCTGTCTGTCTGTCTGTCTGTCTGTCTGTCTGTCTGTCCGTCCGTCCGTCCGTCCGTCCGTCCGTCCGTCCGTCCGTCCGTCCGTCCGTCCGTCCGTCCGTCTATAAATAACCATACTTAAACTCCATTTTCAGTCCGTCTCAACACCTCTTCCATCCAACCTATCCATCTGTCCGTCCATTCATCCATCCATCCATCCATCCATCCATCTATAAATAACCATACTCAAACTCCACTTTCATTCCATCATCCATCCATTCAATAACCATACGCAAACTCCACTTCCATCCTATCTATCTGTCCGTTCGTCTGTCCTCCTTACATCTATCTATCTATCTATCTATCTATCTATCTATCTATCTATCTATCTATCTATCTATCTATCTATCTATCTATCTATCTGTCTGTATGTCCATCCGTCCGTCCGTCCGTCCATCTATAAATAACCATACTCAAACTCCAATTTTTAGTCCGTTATCATACTCAAACACCTCTTCCGTCCAACCTATCCATCTGTCCGTCCATCCATCCATCCATCCATCCATTCAATAACCATACGCAAACTCCACTTCCATCCTATATATCCTATTCATCTGTCCTCCATCTATCTATCTATCTATCTATCTATCTATCTATCTATCTATCTATC
>CAIGQQ010038153.1:894055-928245 GCA_903798035.1 Danio albolineatus
CTCCTTCCTTCCATCCATCCTTAGTTTCTTTCCATCTTTCTTTCTTTTTCTTTCTTTCTTTTTCCTTCTTTCGTTTGTTCATTTATGTCCATCTTTGGGTGTGGAGCTGATAGTGTCAGGTTGAAGAGGATCAATTGAAGGCTTGTCAGGGTTGAGAGCAGGGCTGTTCAGTGAGGACCGGGAGTGCTGTAACTGTGGCCTTAGTTCTCCTAATCAATGCAATAATCACTTCGACCCCTCTCACAGGCCCTGAAGCTCAGCTCGCTGTTTGCTGAGCATTTCTTTCATCTGCTGTCAATCCACAAAGAGCTTGGTGTGGAGGAAGATAGGGGTTTGTTTTTGTGAGCAAGGAAGGGTGTGTTTGTCTGAGAATGAATATTTGAGAATGATTGCAAGTGTTTCTGTTCTCTGGATGGAAGATGGAGAGCTTTTAAGTGGCTTTTTATTGTGTAGCATCACTGTTACCAGTGCTCTTGTGTAGATGACCCAACCCCCTTAATTACCTCATTAATGTTTCATCCTCATTAATGATGTTTGAAGAAGGTCTCGAGAGTAAACTAATGCAAAATACGAGTGAAGGAGGAAAAGAGAGAGGGGAGTAACTTTGAGATCTGATGTAGAGGACATTTTCTCTCCAACACGTTTCTCTCAGATAGGACATTTTAGTTGAGATTTCTGTGTATGGAACGTAACATTTTATGAATGTTATTTTAATTAGAAATGATCATTTTCAGCATATATATATATATATATATATATATATGATTTATGATTTATTTATTATTTATTTATTATTTATTATATTATTTATTATTATTTTATTATTTTATTTTGATTATTTTTATTATTTATTATTTTTTTGATTATTATTATTATTTTTTTTGATTTGTGGAATAAAAATTAGTTTTAGCATAATATAGGTATTCTCTGTTGAGATCATGAAATGCAGTGGTAATCCATTTGGTGTCCAGTATTGTTCAACATTCTTAATTTTATTTATTTTTATTTATTATTTTTTGCCTACACAAGTCAAACAAGTTTGAAACAATAAGAGAAAATAATAACAGATTTTTAGTTTTTGGGTGAATTGATCTTCCAAGGTTTGTTTTTAGGAAAGAAGTAAATGATTCACTTTACAACGAGTAACTAAGAAATTTTATTTTTATTTTATTTTTTTTACAGAGAGCTACTCTGGGATTTTAACTTTTAATTAGAGGAGAAAGATTTACATTCATCTATGTATTTATTTTTGAAGTTCAATTAATAAATGATAAATACTGTAATAAATAAATATATATACTGTATATATATATATATATATATATATATATATATATATATATAAGGAGAAGATTTATTTACCACATTTCTAAACACTATAGTTTTAATAACTCATTTTTAATAACTGATTCATTTTATTTTTGCTATGATGACAGTAAAAAATATTTTACTAGATATTTTTCAAGACAGTTCTATACAGCTTGAAGTGACATTTAAAGGCTTAACTAGGTTAATTAGGTTAACTAGGCAAGTTAGGGTACTGTAATTGGGCAAGTTATTGTATGACGATGGTTTGTTCAGAAGACAGTGGGAAAAAGAATTAGCTTAAAGGGGCTATAATTTTTGATAATTTTTATATATACAGTATATATATATATATATATATATATATATATATATATATATATATATATATATATATACTGTCTGTATAACATCTAATAAATGTCTCTTTAAATGCCCCTTTTTTAAGTGTTATCTTGAACTAGTTTTTTTTTTTTTTTGTAAACTAACAGTATTTTCTGTTGTTTAGGACTTGTTTGTGTCTAATCTTTGTGATTTAGCAGAGCGGTGTCCATAACAAACCCTTGTAGCACTGTAATGGATCTGAGAGCCAGATAAATGATATTTCACGCTTCTGCTAACAAACACAGCATCTGCCAACAAATGCTCCAGCATCTTCATTTACAATCACCAAAGCAATGCACAAACAGTAATAAGGAAAAACATAGTGCACTAGTCAATGTCATGTCAAGACGGGTGGCTTTGCAGCATCAAAAAGACAAGCAGACCATTGCATTATTGTAGAGTTGTCTGCTTCGGCTGCCCTGTGGTGTGTAAAAGACTCATTTCTCTTGTCAGGACGACTGCCAGGAGTGTGGAAAGTCCACTGCTCATCTCTCTTTTTATACCTCCTTTCCCTCAGTACACCTGAATGAAATGAATGAACTCATTCAGCATAAATACCGCTGAGAACGCAGCATCTCGCCTCTTGCTCAGGAACATTTTGGCTGCCTCCTGGAAGTTTTCAAGGCTTAACTTTTCTCTGCTTTTCAGAAAGGAAAAGTAGGTTTGACATTTGCAAAATACTGTACTTTGGTGGTTCCCCCAAGCATCCCGCAGGTGATTCAGTCCTTTCTCTGACTAATAAAAAAAGGAGGTTATGTCCCAGGATGCACTGTTCCTACTGTTATAACCTCACATGGGAATATTGACATTTCAGTGTAAATGCTGCTGCATAAAATGAATTAATATATCTATTTTTAGCATTTAGGAGCCATTATATAACTATAGTTAGACAAATTACTATCAAAAAATATATATTTTTCTTAGGGATTCACCAAAATGAAAATTCTTGGCCAAAACTGAAAAAAAAGACAGCAAGGCCAAAAACCGAAATACAGAAATAAATAATGCCAATTATTAGTACCATTGCATTTATGGCTGTGACTGTGTAACCTTACTAAAATCAAGACATTGCAATTGCATAAATTATAATTAAAAGTTTCAAAGAATAAAACCATTGCAAATTGTTACAATATTTATTTAGCACATTGCAACAATGGGGATGGGGACTTCTTACAGTAAAAAGTAGCCTTTTTATTTTACCCAGTAAATGCATGGATAATGTCAACTGATTTTTATATAGTCAATCAAATGAACTTAAACGATTAAAAAATGTTAGAAATATTTGTTTGGGCCCGAACTACAAAGCTAAATGTAAAACAATTTTAGTATCAGTTTTTGCTTAACTTTGGTCATGTATAGATATCATTATTACTACATTGTATAAATAGTATAGGCCTACATCATGCTGACAATCAAAAACAAAATTGCATATGTATAGAATAAACATAGATAGATGAATAGAATAGAATAGAATAGAATAGAATAGAATAGAATAGACAGAGATAGATTGATCTGTGCAATAGCCACCCGTCAGGTGCACACTGCCAGTATGACATAAGGAAATGCCTGCTCTACCTATGCGCTGCGCACGCGCTGCTTCAGTTCTGCTCGCGCTTACATGTAAAACCCCTGGGTTCTCCGCATCCATCGTGGTCTGGATCATTTTGCGTGCACGCTTCTTTAATTCATCATTCAAGTAATGGTCTTTATATCGCAGATGAAGAGCAGATGATCAGCACGTGCAAGCTGCGGTTTCCGTATGCGTCATCACAACATACTGTTTCGGCTGTGTTGTTTCGGTTATAAAAATCTTTCACTTTTGGGCCATTTCGGCCTAGAATTTTTAGTGTCCAAATATTCACTGCATCCCTAATTTTGCTGTTTGTTCAAACCACTTATTTAAAATGAGCTGAAACAGCACAATTCTTGAGATTATTTTAGGGACAACTTAATTGTTTTATGTTTAATCTACTTAAATCTGTTAACTAAATTGATTTGTATTGAGACATCATGAATGAATTGTGTGGAACCCTGCATTTTTTGTAGTGTAAATTTCATGATTTTCTGTCATGATTTTATATAAATTAACTTGTGTCCGTTACAGGGTTGTTTTTGTGTCTCTGAGATACTTGAAACATTTTGTAACAGTGAGAATTTGTATATATATATTTCTCTTATATAGTTAAATAGGTTTCTTTATTTATGTATTTTGTTTTGGGACAAACACTTTTTCTTTTTCCTTTTTTTTTTTTTGTTTTTTTTTTGTGGTTTTGCTTTAACGTCAATGTTCAGCTAACATAATTTTTTTCAGTTTTAAGACTTCATTTTCAGTTCATTATTATAACCCTCCCTCTGCAACTAGCTGAAACAAAAGCAAGCTTACTAGTTATATAATTTTGCTTATGATTTATTTTATTTCAATAGACTTGAAATGTTATATCTACATATTCGTTTCAAGTACCAAAAATACTTTATGGTGTTTATAGTTTTAGTATTATTACAATAACCCTAGTCTCCTAAATTCAATTTAGCTGAAATTTGCACTCCACTTCACTCTATCGCTTTAGACTTCAATGACTTGTAAATGTGAGATATACAGATATACGACTTTATCAAGGGGGTGGACAGGTCTTTGTACGAAACATTAGTCTGATGCATTGGCAACGCCTTTAAAAGGTTTCGAATGAAGTTCATTCATCAGAACATTATAGCTGATCTGCTGAGACTTTTAAAATACACCACACATTTCTGAATGCTTCAGTAAAACGCTCTCATTTTCTGTCTCTCTCCTTCTTTTTCAGCGTAAAGATGGTGCTTTTATGGACCGCCGGTGACGTCTTTAAGACCACATATTTTGTGATCAATGAAAGCCCTGCCCAGTTCCTGGTTTGTGGTGCGGTGCAGATTTTAATTGACATTGCTATCCTGCTCCAGGTGGGCTACTATGGCCAGGACTCCAGAATCAAACTTGGCTAAGCGAAGTGTGATAATCATGGTCATCAACTCTCCTAAAAGGGCATTATACAGGATGGATACAACTTTTTTTTTAGTAAAATACTAAGTGGGATTCAAAGTCTGAGAGTACTTTTCTCTCATTTATTTTAATATGTATTTAATCATTTTTATAACATATTAGTCTCAGTCTTTTGAATCTCACTGCATATTTATGTTTTTTTTTAATCTTTAAGTTATGTTTAAGTATCAATATGACTTCAATTCATTAACTGGACATCCTTATCCCCCTTTTTTAATGTCGATGTGGCCAGGAAGACATTTAAACTTACTACAGTACATCCTACAAAATGAATGATCCCTCACCTTGTTATTTTTGCAGTATTTGTCATTTTGCTAGCTTTTTTGAACGCCAGTATGCTCTTAGTGCAATTGATGTGCTGGGAAATGCATGTGCCAAATGCATCTGCAACAAGCTAAATTCAAACCGCTAGCTCATCTATCAACCGTTTGAGGTCTTTTTTCATTTCAGTGCACTTAAATCATTGTTACTCACATTGTTGCACATAAAAATCTATATTTTAAGCAGCAGATTAATGTAAGACTTTCAAACCTGAACCTTTTAGTCAAAACAAGTTGCTGATGAATGTTTTTGTTAATTAACTTTAATTACCACACCATATGCGCCGCAATTCCTGAGGGTATACCATAAATATGGAATATAAAACTGATTAATCACATCTGATTGTTTTGCAAACTAGAAAAACAGATGGATTTGTTCGGTTTCGTTATGACAGATCAATACTCCAATTCTGGGAGGGCAGCTATTAGGTCAGCCTCGCTCTCCCGGCCTCAAGAGATGCATTGTCAACTCATGCTAGGGGCTGGAGTCTTTAGCATTACTGTAACCCTGCCTTCCTTTCATGCCAATGATGGTTCAAATCCTGTTCAGAGCAGTGCGGGTAGAAGTGGAGGGGTTACGTTGGTGCTGTGACCCAGCTGAGAGTGAGGGCCAATTTATACTTCTGCATCGAGTGCACACAGTAGGTACGACGTAGCATATGCAAATGTTCGAAGGCTTCACTGTACCCTGGTGCAGACCCTGATGTGCAGCTCTCAAAAAATGTTACTAAGTTAGGTTTATTGAGTCTCAGATTCTGTGAGGGAGCTCCGTATGAAAAGTTTCTGCTATGCGCCCCTCAGTAAAGTTTATGGGTTTAAGCTCACACACTTTTGTGTTTATTTTATGATAAAACTTGTTGTACGTTCATCAGTCGCCCGCCTCACAAACTCAAAACACTGGCATGGCAACTTTTCACAGTGGACAATAGAAACCTCACTTTCTACTAACATTTCTAAAATGTTATCGCAGAGCAAGACAGACAAAAGTTTGAGTATTAATGCTTATAATGACATCGGCTACTTGCAGGGGATGTGCCATGAGGGAAGGGGATCACTTGATGCAGAAGTATAAATTGATCTCACAGTAATAATTATAATGGAGGCTAGAAACTATTATTAGTGACTAATAACTTCCCTCGCTTCAAAAGGCACAGTAGCCACTGACATTAAAGGCATTTACAGTAGGTCTCTAGAGGTAATGATCTTTAACACTGGAGCTGCCAGAATTCTATAACTACTAGACTTACCATAACAGTCATCCTGACTGTTCTCATACAAGACGTCATGTTGTCTTGTCCTGTTTACATGCAAAGCTTCTATTGAGATATTCAAATAAGCTTTGAATGTCTATCGCCAGATTTAATCAAGTCATCACCCTAAAAACATGATCTTTTTGGTGATACAGCCATTTCGTATTTTGCCATTACGGCTGATTCATACGGGGCGTCAGCGTCAACACTTCCCATTCACTTTGAATGGGTGATGTCAAGCATTGCTGAACTGAACTTGTGGGTCCGTCGGCACTGTTTCAGTGGCATGCCTGCTGCAGAAGTTGGGACTTTCTCAACTTTTAAGCTCTAACAGAAGCGTCAACCAATCAGATTGCTGTATACAAATACACCAGCTCAGACAGTAGCTGATTGCTGATTAATTTTATTGGCTGACGCTGTTATGACAATCGCGTCAGCCCCAAATTCAGACACACCCTCTGTCAATCGTTAACGCTGAAGCCCCATGTGTTTCGAGCCTCCAGACTTCACTCTGGGCCATCCAAACCTCTGGGCTCTGTGTACACTGATCCTTTTCCCTAACTTTGTACAACTCTGCTTCTCCATGTTGGAAATGCCAGTTTGTGATGCTAGTAGAACCTGTAGGGTATGGTGCCGTGGCACTGCTGTGATTGAGGTTTAGCTGCCCCTCTGCAGTGGTGCCAATGGTGGGCCTTATGCACAAGTTTCTGCTATGCACCCCCTCACTAAGGTTTATTTGTTTAATCTTACTCATCCCTAGACTTCACTTTGGGCCCCTCAGAGTCTCAGTGCACTGTTGAACTCCAGTAGAACTGAAAGGGTTACGTTGCTGCCTTGACCTGGAAGGAAGTACATTTGGAGGGTTAGCTTAACACTACTAAAAGAGTTGCACTATTGACTGATGCTCGAGGCTGTGGACTTAGCATCTCTATCAGAGCACCTGCCTCTCATGCCAGTGGTGTTTTGAATTCTGCTTAGAGCAGTGTGACTGTGTGAGTAACTCTGTAAGTTACATTGAGACCATGACCCAAATGGAAGTTAGGTTTACTGGGAAGTGTAGCAGATGCCAGCAAGTAAGTTAAAGAAAAACATCTTACGCCCATGGCTTTAAATGATGGACTAGAGGCAATGGTCGATTAGTTGACTTTGCTTAAAACCAAAGAAAGTAAACAATTTGCCTGATAATTTTTTATAATCAAACAAACTATATGCATAGTCAAAGTGGTCATAGTGCAAGTCTAAGGGTTTACTGACTTTTCTTAAGTAAAATGAACTTACTGTAGGGTTGAGTAGAATCCAATAGGAGTGAGGGTTTGGGAGTGAGTATAAAGGAAGCCACTCCACTTGTCTCAAGAGGCAGACAAGTGATTGTGACAGTATTCGCCATGGTCTAGCATCCTTGTTAGTATGGATACATCCTAACATGCCAAAGACATGCCAAAGACAGTTTGAACAAACTTAGAGGGCTTACGCAATCATTTCCCAAGCACAGAATTTGCTTAACTGTGGTTTTGATTGGGAAAGATAGCAATGATCATTTGTATTGATCCAAAGAAAGGACTTTTGCAGTTCATCATAACCGCACAAAGCCAATGTTGGACAAGTTTCGAGTCTTCCTAGGTCTGCTGTGTCCTTTAAAGATGACAGTGATTACCTCTCCACATGACCACAACCTGTCATATATATCGTCCACGTTTACCCATGCACATCACGCCAAGATGAAGGACAGTCTGCCCGCAAATATTGACATTTGGACTGTTTTTATGTCCAGGTTGATGGGACTGCTGGAAAAAAAAGTGCTCTTAGCTCAAATGCAGCTGCGGTTGATCAGCTATAAGGACTCCATCATAAAATAGTTCCACTCTATTAAGCTACCGTTCACACCACCACTGAGTTATGTACTATTTATCACTGGAAAGAAAAGGTCGCTATAACTTAAAATCCCGCTATAGCACCAGACTGCTCAGGGAGGACTACAGATGTGGCCTTAAAAAAGCACTTTCAGATTCCATCTCAGTTTTGTCTCTCTCGCTACCTCGCTGCCCCTGTTTAACTGTAGGGATTTCGACATGGCAAAAGACTGATTAAGCCTTGTGGCTCCTTTGGCATTAGCTGAACGTCAAAGTTTAGCCGATGGTTATTACATATGGTCACAAAGCCACAGACTTTCAGCTGTTTCCTCCCTGCATGGGCAGGTTTATTGGCTTTAGCTCCCATTGTGATGAGACTTTGTTTGGGGTAAATCTTTGTTCTGTTGTGCTGTTAATCGCCTCGTCAACATATCTGACGCCAGTAAAGGTCAAAACAACATTCACAGGATGACTGATTGTGAACATGTGTGAAAAGTCCCTTTCATTATAACAGTTCTATGCTATATGTATATTTATTTTTAGGAATTAAGGATGAAAATGTAGAATTAAATTCAGAATATATAATAAATACAAACCATTTTTTTTCACCATCGATAATAATACATTTCTCAAAGAGTTGACCCCAAAAATAAATATATATTTACTTTTACTCCCCCTCTAGAGGTTCCAAACCTTGAGCTTCTTTCTTAAGTTTAAAACAAAAGAAGATATTTTGAAAAAAGCTGAAAACCTGGAACAGATCCCATGGAATTCAATGGTTACCGGTTTCCAACATCTTTCTACATATCTTCTTTTGTGTTCAACTAAATAAAGAATCTCAGAATGGATTGAAACAAGTAAAGGTTGAGTAAATTATGACATCACTTTCATTTTTGGGATAACTATCCCTTTAAGCGCCAAATCAGTTTATAAGGGCTCCTTTCACACCTAAACTTTTATTTCGGAACCTGGCGCATTTCCCCAGTTAGTGTGCTTCGTTTGGCATGTGTGAATCCAGCAATCGCACTCAGATCGGCGCCAAAACAATCGGTCTGAGATCGCCTGAATAAGGTGGTCTCGGTTCGATTGAAACGAACTCTGGAGCGGATCGATTGTAGTGAGAAAGCAAAATGATCCAAGCCCGGCTATATCACAGTGTGGATATGTAATAAGCATTGCAATATGAATAGAGAATTATGAGTAAGGCGGGATTTACCCACCGGTAAATGTGCGTTTCATGTCAAATACGAAAGTAAAAGCATGCTGAACTATTAACGAGAGTTGTTTATCCATTAGTAAAACTGACCGAACTGCAGTCTTGGTTAATCTGTTATCTCTCTCTATAATGTAAAGCCTACAAATTATATATAATTCTAGCCAAGGGCTATATGAGAAAGTCTTATCTCTGATTTATATCTAGCGACGATGTCTGTGGGTGTCACCATTTAAAATGAAAGTGCAGATTTTCGCTTATAATGTCTTATTGCTCATTGCCATAAATTAAAATGAGGACGCATGACAGCTGAGCAGGACTGCAAAATAAACCGTGAAACTCTGACCAATGTGAGGAGTTTACTCGCACGTGACTTGTTTTAGCTCTTTTGCAGGGCCGTGCACAGGGGGGTGGCCCCTCTGCCCTCATTGGCTGAGGTGCCCCTCTCAGCCTGTAAATAACAACTTTTAATTTTTATAACAACTGGAAAATTTGTATTAGCAAGAACCCACCTACTTAGTGGCCCTTTTTTGGTTTGGGCCACTGCCCCTCAAAATGTCTGTGCACGGCCCTGCTCTTTTGGTCCGTTTAGAAACTTTGCAGTGTAAAAACGAACTGCGCCTCGAACAAAGTGCAACATTGTAGCAATTTTAATGCCTGTTTCGAAACAAAACAGATTTAAAAGCACCCTTAGCATGATGTCCCACACACACAGGAATAAAATATTTTTTAAAAAAGGATTATAATAGTAAAGGGTTATTTTCAGTTGTAACAATATTTACTGTCTTTTCAGTATTTTTTTTCCCCACCCATCAAGTTGTTCTGTCTGCCACCAGTACCCTCCCCGTGGAAAGACTGCATTGATTAAACTTTCATAACTCAGGGGACTTATTGGTATAGTTATCTGTTTTTCCTCAAACGTTTACTGTAGAGACAAATGAGACAAATACTGATGATAAACTGCTGGATGTGGATTTATTTCTGCTGAGATTTGTGTTGAAGATTCTATTTGTATTTTGGTAGCTGACTTCTATACTGGATTTGTTTTGTATTGTTTGAGACGTATTTTAAACCTCGTCACGTGTGTGCAATTTGATAGAGTCTTTTCCTGAGAACCCATCTCTAGGTTCTACTACTGAGACATTTTTCCGCTATAGCCAACTTGTTCGACCTCTTAAACCTCAAAGTAACCAAAAGAAAAGTGCTGTTGAATCCAAAGGCGTCTTGTTTAGTTACAATAATCAGGAATATGTTTGTATTGTTTCTGGTGTTTTGTTAGTTGCACATGGCTGATACAGTAAATAGCTTCGCCAAGCTTTGTAATTCTCTCATCATCAGTGAGGAAATCGCCCTGATGAGCAGGATAACGCTCTATTATGTGTTTAATGTTGTGTGATAATGACCGTTTAATGTTGCCTTAATGGTCTGAATATTTTTGTCATTGATGTCAAAAAGGTGCCTTGAAAATAACACGACAGAGGCTTTAACTCTTGGGGTTTTTATGAACATATGCAACCTTAATTATGATATATGATATTTTATTTGTTCATGTTATTCAAAATAAGTATATATGCTTAGCTATATATGCAGCTTTGGTGAGCATAAAAGACTTTCAAATCTTAATAGTTTCATATTTTTTGACTAGTAGTGCATGCATATGTTAATGACTGAGAAGTTGGTGTATGGAAGAATCCATATGTTTCTTATGATAAAATATAATGCAAATGAATAATCTGTACTTTTGTCCTGGCTTTATTTTGTGCGTTTTACGTTTTCCACAATGCAGTCCTGTTGTGTGAATACTGAATGGACCCACGTTGTCAGCATCTTATGTAACAATATCAGTATTGCTCGTCGAATTATTTTATTTACTGACTACTTTGTATTTGCAAAGCTCCAGCGACATTCTTGATTTAGTAACATCAAATGCATGATTGCACATTTGAAATGACATGTAAATTGCTTGTGTGACCAGTGTAGTGAGGTGTAAAATTGAAAATCCTTTCCAGATTGTGTTCAGAGCACGTGTGACAGGAGACAGAGAAAGAGCATCTCTGCAAATGAACAATGGTCTAGGAGTCGATCCCATAATGAAATGATTCCTTGATTCTGAGGCTTTGAGAATTAAGAGTTGATTCCAAAGTTTAGAATCGAATTGTTTGATTATTAATGATTATAAATACCAAATTATTTATTATTTGACCCTCACTTGCTAACTTATACATTTCCATGCACAAGTTCTTTTGGATGGTTTACTTTAATAAACTCCATTAAATAACCATTTCCATGGCCCTTTCCTAATAAATCAACAGGCGTTGTGAAAACAATGCTGATTATAATGTTGGTAATGGGTTTTTGTTTTCATTAGTTTATTCTTTAATACAGTCGAATAGCACACTGTTGACAAAACTGATATCTTTGACAAGTTGTCTGTTCTTAAATTCTGCACCTAATGCAAGTATAGAGATTGTTGTATGTCTCTTACTTATGATGTATATTGTCCATGACAGAAAGTTTTGTGGCTGAAAAAAGCAAGTTGCAAGTTAAGAAAAATACTAACAAATGGAGGAAGAATTTTCATCAATTTCATGAAATCTTAAATCAGGTTTTCAACAATGCAAATCCAGAAACTCATTATTTGGGGGACCCCAAACAGTGAGGAACACAGCTGCTTCCTGTTTAGAGTCAGCTGTGCTGTACAGTATGTACTCTATGGGACATTTAAATTAAAACACTTTTAATTTAATGTTAATGGTGCAATTCTTCAGATTATTAGGGCAAAAATATACAAAAAGCAAGGAATTGTATAATTAGGATGTTAAAATTAAAGGGACATGAAACTCCCCTCTTTCAGCTCAAGTCTACCATTTTGTCAGTTGGCTCACAAATTGAGACCCAAACCATGAGGAGACCCATGATTTTATAGTTTACGAAGTTAAAATGCAACGAAATGAACAGTAAGTAACAATTATATAACAGTTATATACAGTAGCAGTTGTACAAACACTATAAATGAGGACTTCTCTTCTCCTCAATCCCCGGGTTTAAATGCAGACACACTGGATTGAAGTGCAGCAGGTCTCGTTCCCTCTCTATTCCAACCATTCAGCTGGTCTTCAGGTCTGGTGTGGGCACTTTCAGCTTAGTTTTTTAGCTACACTATTTTTTTTTTTTATTCAATTGGATTCATCTTTATTTCTATAGCATTTTTACATTGTAGATTGTGTTAAAGCAGTTTAACATAGGAGTTCTAGTAAATTGAAATTGTGTCAGTCCAGTTTCCAGAGTTGAATTTCAGTTTAGTTCATTTCAGTGTGGTTTAATTTTCACAGCTAAATAAGCAAATACTGTACATTGATGCGCAGCTCCACAAGTCCCAAAGACCTATGAAAAATTCAAAGTTGCTATTTTCTAGGCTCAAAACTTTCATTCTGCCATAATAATCAAATAACTTTCCAGCTGTACCATGGCTGCAGCAGGCGCAATGATATTATGCAGTGCTTGAAAATAGTCCCAGTTCGGTAACATTCTTTGTTATATTTACTGAAGTTGGCCAATCTTCAGCTGTTGTGTAATATCATTGCGACTGATGGAGCTATGGCATGCAGCTACAAAGTTTCTTGATTATTACAGTTTTCTATCAGTCTTAGTACACAATGTAACTACAGAATAGTTCAGCTTTAAAGAAGAAAATTATTGGAAACTGGTGATTTTTGAGTGAGATGCTAATGATCTAATCCAATTCAGTGATCTATGCTAAGCTGAGATGCTAAGCTAAGCTATGCTTAGTTCTCCTGCCAGACCCAGAAATCGCTTGAATGGATTCACAAATGGTAAACCTCAGCTATTTAGCTCGAGTAAAGTTGTGACATGAGTCTATTTTCAAAAAAGTGGAGTGTTTTATTATGCTGGTTTTAGCCGGTCCTCAGTTCGGTTTTTATTAGCTTTAGCTTACTCCTGAGTTAGTTGCTTAGGACCAACAAATGACTAGTTTAAACCGACTCATGACCTGCTATAAACCAGCAGCCATGCTTCAAAACACCTAACTATAATGTTTTTTTTAAGTGTTATAGTACTGGAAATAAAGAAGAATCACAATAGAAGGGAGGAATCAACTCTCGGAAAATGAATCGAGCAGCTCTGGATCTTCCACACAGCATCACTCCAGGCCTGAACTTCACACTCCAGCACTTTACATGCCTCTACATTCCTTTGGTGTCAGCTGTTAAAAACACGGCATGAAATATTCAGGCTTGTGGGGAAGACTGGATTATGGATGAGAGATGAAGCCTGCAGGATACCTGTGTCCCTCCATTAATCGAAGTGCCATACATTAATGATACGGTACAGGATGTCACATTGATGACTGCAGGAATCCTCCGGTTCAGGATCTCGTTCAGTTTCAGGTGGGCGGTTAGTGAAGCCTGATGGAGGGAATGGGAAATGACGGATTGAGTTTCCACTTTTGCACGTTTTTATCTCCTTCTGTACTGTAGACACCGTCCATTACGAGGATAAAAGCAGACGGTTCGAGTTTCAAATGCTACAGCAGCACCAGCTAGGACTAATAGGCAAGGATGTGACTGGGAGATCAGGTTAGATTTAATGCCACAATGCACTGGGATTATGTAAATTATCAGTGCTTGAAAGAATAACTTGTAATACATGGTAATATACAGTGTTGGGGAAAGTTACTTTAGAAATTAATGCATTGCTATATTGTGTTACTGTGTAAGAGTAACCAGTTGCATTACTCAGTTACTTTTTATGGTAGGTAATGCGTTAGGATATGTTTGAGTTACTTTTAAATAGAGGAGTCAACAACACACTCTATATCCTTCATTTACCTTTAAAGCTAAATTAATATAGGATAATGTTATCTTCAGAGAAGTTCCTGACCCCAGAGCTATACATGCTGTATATACAGATTAATGACAGTTTAAAGCGGCGAATTAGCTTCTTTTGTACTTTTTGTCTTATTAAAAAGAAAAATTACTGTCCATTCAAATAATTCCCCTTCCTTTTTCTTCAATGCACTCAAAATAATGAGAATATTTCCATCGCAGAAATGTAAGGCTCTGCCGTCTTCATTTCTGTCTGTTCCTGCATTCTCTCTTTGTGTGCGGGATTTAACGTGACGATGTTTATTTTAATTTAACAATTTTTTTTAAACTAAGCTAAAAAGTAACTCATTACATTTTTTTTAAAGTAACTCAAATATTATTACTTAATTTTTAACAGCAATGCATTACTTTACTCTTTACTTAGAAAATTAATATTATAAATAACTCACGTTGCTTGTAATGCATTACTGTACCTCCAACACCTTTTCAACATATAGTGAAAAGTAAAAAATTATTTTGCTTTATGATCAAGCTGCTTATTTAAATTGAGCTGAAACAACACAATTCTAACACAAAAGATTTTAGGGACAACTTAATTATCTTATGTTCAGTCCACTTAAACGGGTTAACTTAATCGATTTGTGTTGGGACATAGTGTGAAACCCTGCATTTTTTTTACAGTGTAATGAATTCAAGCTGAATTTTTAGCAACATTACTTTCAGTCCTCAGTGTCACATGATTCTTCACAATCATTCTAACATGTTTATTACATTACAATACTCATATTCTGTATTAACTTGAAAATGTTTTGGTTTTGGGGTTTTTGTAAAAAAAAAAATATCGTAAAATGTTTTTTTTGTCAGTTTTTATCAATTTAGTGTGCCCTTCACTGTACGAAATGCTGGGTTCTCCACAATCAATTTGTGTTGGGACAACATGAAGGTATTAAGTTAACTTATTAGTGGACACATTTAAGTGGATTAAACATAAAACAATTGAGCAGTGCCAAAAAGCTCAAGAATTTTGTTAATTCACCTCATTTTAAATAAGTAGTTTAAACAAACAGCAAACATCATTGTTTAGTGTTGCTGAATATATGATTTTTAATCATTAATGTGTTCTTAACATTATACATATATATAAAATATAAAAAATATAAATTATCATTTTTTTATATATTATTTGAACATTTTATATAAACTATACAACACTTTGTATTTCTATTATTATATTATTACAACATTTTGTATTTCTATTATTATAAATGGCGGCTCAGCGCACTCAGAAATATACGCGAGCTGTCACTGGGGTGGTACCTTTTTTAAAGGTACACATTTGTACATTTTGGTACCTCATAAGTATATATTAGTACACTGTTAAAAAAATCGTAATTTATGGTTTAATTCCGGCAGCTGGAGTGCTAGAAAAAAAAACGTAAAATAACGGTCATTAAATTACAGAAATTTACTGTAAAATAACAGATATTAAATTACAGAAATTTAAATTTAAGATTTTTTTTTTTTTTTTTCGGTGTACCTAAAAATTTTGAGAGAAACACTTTTTGTACTTTTAGGTACTAATATATACCCTTGATGTATTAATATAGACCCTTTAGATACAAATGTGTACCTTTTGAAAAGGTACCACCCCAGTGACAGCTCGCGTACCTTTATTTCTGAGAGTGTGGTTAGCACTGTCACCTCACAACAAGAAGGTCACTGGTTCGAGTCCCGGCTAGGCCAGTTGTCATTTCTGTGTGGGGTTTGCTCCAGTTTTCCCCATAGTCCAAAGACTTGTGCTATAAGTGAATTGAATAAATTAAATTGGCCATGAGTGCACGTGTGAATGCGAGAGTGTGTGTGTGTACTAGTACTGGTTTGCAAATGAAAGGGCATCCGCTGCGTAAAACATATGCTGGAATAGTTGGCGGTTCATTCCACTATCGCGACCCCTGATAAATAAGGGACTAAGCTAAAGAAAAATTAATTAATTAATTCTTATAAATAATATGTATTTAATTTGATGATCAGTGTAGTATTAGTTGGATCTTTCATTGATGCAAACTGTAATTAATTTTTAAAACTCAATGTATAACTTTTAGTTTTACTCAACATTTATTTTACTTAACATTTACTCAATGTATAAAGTATAATTCATAATGGTAGTCAGATATGTGTCAAAAACAAAGGAAAATGACATTAAAATGTATGTCTTAAAAACAGATATTAGATTTTTTACGTCATATAAGGTCAGAAGGCGGCCTCACAGTGGCGCAGTGGGTAGCACAATCACCTCACAGCAAGAACGTCGCTGGTTCGAGCCTCGGCTGGAACAGTTGGCATTTCTGTGCGGAGTTTGCATGTTCTCCCCATGTTGGCTCCTTCGGGTGCTCTGGTTTCCCCCACAAGTCCAAAGACATGTGGTATAGGTGAATTGGGTAAGCTAAATTTGCCATGGTGTATGAGTGTGAATGAGTTTTTGTGAATGAATGTGTATGAATGTTTCCCAGTGATGGGTTGCAGCTGGAAGGGCATCCGCTGCGTAAAACACATGCTGGATAAGTTGGTTTCACTCTGGCGACCCCGGATTAACAAAGGGACTAAGCCGAAAAGAAAATGAATGAATGAATGAATAAGGTCAGAAGGTCATTGTAATGTGACCTGCTTACAGTACTGTATGTTTTCACTGCTGTTAAATCGGAATTTCCACAGAAAACCGAATATGATTTCTCTAATATCTCTAATGACAGATGATTTGTGTTCCGCTCTCTCAGTGGATCATCTTCAGTCACACTGAATGCTTTGAACTGTTCTTAAAATGTCCTGGTAATTGCTCATTAAGCTTGACTTGACCAGACGAAATATGACCTGACCTGAATTATAGCCCATTTGTCCTTTCTTCCGTCATATCGTTTCTCCATTTCATATGGCATATAGAAAAGGCGTTTTTGTGGGTATCATACAGTACATGACACGAATGATATTTGTATTAACTTCTTTTTATAGACACAAGAGAGCAATCCTTCAGCACGATGTGTATGTTACCCAACTATAGTGCAAGTGTCATATTTCACAGGACATTAGCCACTTTGAAAAGGTCAGCACGTCTGAAAGTGTGTACTGTAAAATAATGCAATAAAAAGAGCAGCGTCTGTGTGTCTTTGCATTGCAGATGCTGTGTGAAAATATGTGGGTAACTGAAGATTTTTCCATTCCTAATTGCAGACCATCAGCTAATGGGGTCAAAGAGTTGTGCGGTACTTCAGCTCTTCGCTGGAGATAACATTACAGATATCATTGCACATATGTGTGTACGTGACAGACTCGATGTAGCTCTGGACGTCTTGGGCGCTCAACTAATCCATAATCAAAGTTGTGATGAGCAGTGCAAATGTGGGATGCTTTCAGGAAATGACATTAATACATTTATAAGTATAAATTAAATGGTTATATGACCGATTTGGAGCCAAATTTGTATAATGCACATATTTTATGGATGCCATCATTCACCAAACTATATAATATAATGGGAACAGTAATTGTGTTGTGATTTTGTTAGGAAAATGTAATTAAACGATATGAATAAATAAATAAACTAAAATATCTTAATATCAAAATCAAAATATTTTAATATTATTGTTTAATTTTAACATCGCTAAAAATAATTATGTTGTTATATGAACGGTTAATGGGCAAGATTTGCATAATGCACGATAGATGCCATCATTCATAAAAAATTTATTAATTCATTTTCTTTTCAGCTTAGTCCTTTTATTAACCTGGGGTCACCACAGCGGAATGAACCGCCAACTTATCTAGCATAAGTTTTATTCATATATGTTTTCGGCTTGTGGGGGAAACCGGAGCACCCGGAGGAAACCCATGCGAACATGGGGAGAACATGCAAACTCCACTCAGAAATGCCAACTGACCTAGTCGAGGCTCAAACCAGCGACCTTCTTGCTGTAAGGCTATCGTGCTACTCACTGTGCCACCGTGACACCCTCATTCACCAAAATTCATTCTTTCATTTTCTTTTCAGCTTAGTCCCTTTATTATTCTGGGGTCGCCACAGCAGAATGAACCGCCAACTTATCCAGCATATGTTTTACGCAGCGGATGCCCTTCCAGCTGCAACCCATCTCTGGGAAACATCCATACACACTCTTTCACACCCATACACTAGACAATTTAGCCTACCCACTTTACCTATACCGCATGTCTTTGGACTGAGGGGTAAACCGGAGCACCCGGAGGAAACCCATGCAAACACGGGTAAAACATGCAAACTCCACACAGAAATGCCAACTGACCTAGTCGAGGCTCGAACCAGTGACCTTCTTGCTGTGAGGCGAACGTGCTACTCACTGTGCTACAGTGACACCCTCATTCAACAAAATATACTGTATAATATAATGGTAACAGTAGTTTTGTGAAGTGTAATTACAGTTAAAAAAATGAATAAATCAAAAAACATGAGTGTGCCTGAACAATAATAACTTAAAGAGACTCTGTGGATTCTGGCTTCACTCTAATGGAAACGGCCCCTGTGATCCTATTTGTGGTAAATGTTCATAAACGCCTCTTTTACTCTACCCAGGCTAAATTATTCAATCTGTTAGTGTAATGAGAAGGTCTCACGCACCACAAGAGGTTGAAAAATCTTCCTTGTCGTTGCGCTACATCTGGCTGACTACTGCACAGCTCATCTCAATCTGCATAGAGAGGTATTTATTACCCCAGCATCACACTTCTGCTCACAGAATCTGAAAATAAAAAATTACAATCATTTTCTAAAAGGGACAACAAAACAGCCAGGTAGAACAGATAAAAGTTCTGTGCTAAATCATGACAGAAACAGGCCTGTTACAACATGTTAGCAGTGTGTTAAATAATGCTAAAACATGTTAGAATTGTACTAAATCATGCTACCAGTGAGTTATATGAATAATTAGTATCAGTTGTTTTTTAAAACCATATAGTTTAAAGTCAAAATAGTTTATACTGTACATGTCAGTAATGTTAAATAATGTCACGTTAGCAACACACTGTTAAACTGGTTAGTATTGTGTTTACTCGTGAGAGAAACATTCTAACATTCAGTCATCATCCTAAAACATGTTAACAATGAGTAAAATCAAGTTGGAAACATGCTAACAAACTGCTAAACTGGTTGGCATTGTGTTTATTCATGATAGAAACATTCTAACATCCAGTCATCATACTAAAACATGTTAACATTATGTAAAATCTTGTTAGAAACAAGCGCACAAACTGTTAAACTGGTTAGCATTGTGTTTACTCATGATAGAAACATTCTAACATCCTGCAATCATCCTAAAGCATGTTAGCAATGAGTAAAATGGAGTTGCAAACATGCTAACAAACTGTTAAAATTGATTAGCATTGTGTCATGATAAAAAGTCATGATAAAAACATTTTAACATCCTGTCATCATCCTAAAGTGTGTTAGCAATGAGTAAAATCATGTTACATGCTCACAACCGGTTAAACTGGTTAGCATTGTGTGAAGTCATAATAGAAACATTCTAACATCCTGTCATCATCCTAAAACATGTTAGCATTGTGTAAAATTATGCCAGAAACATGCTAACAGACTGTTAAACTGGTTGTTTTGTCATGATAGAAACATGCTATCATCATTCCATCATGCTAAAACATGTTAGCAACGAGTAAAGTCATGTTAGAAACGTTTTCACAAACTGTTAAACTGGTTAGCATTGTGGTTTGTCATCATAGAAACATGCTAACATCCCGCCATCCTGCTTAAATTATGTTGCCATTGTGTTATTACTAAAATGCGATATAATTTTATATAATGTTTATTATGAAATTACCAATGCAAAATTAGCAATTACCATGCCATAAGTGTTCTAAAATATTAATGACCTACTGTATACCAGTATATAAAGTTATATAATTTATTGTTATTATTTTCTAAATTAAAATTGTTAACATTTTAACTGTTATTTTAATATTTTAGCAGAGTTAAACTATGTTAGACCCATACTAGCAATCTCCTAAAACATGTTAGCATCATGTTAAATAATGCTAAAATCGCCCTGCTCGCAATGTGTAAATATTTCAACTTGATAACGTTTTTACAACACATTACCAATGTGATTTTAATGCATTTTTTCTTTCTTTCTGTGTAAGGTCAGACTGTCAGCGGAGACAAACTGCAGAGCCAACAGTAGTCAACAAAATAACGCATTCACTGCCTTCAGTTGTGAGCTCTGCTTCTGCGGTTCCAGATGATTATCAGAAGGCTGCGCTTGTGGACTTCCCTCAGTGACTTCCTCTCAATGCCCTCGGCCTGCTTTACTCCAGCAATTAGCCTTCAGTCTGATTGAGGGCAGTCTCCATCTCAGCCGGAACCACCATATTTAAATCAATATCACTTTCCCTCCTACCAATTACAACTTTTTTCTCATTACTGGCGATTCAAATGAAACAATCACTAATCGGGGCCATTTGGCAGTGGAGCTATTTTCTGCTCACAGGTAATTATGATCCATGTTAAATTACCACTGTAATTTTATAATGCACAGACCCCTTTCCCTTACATCCCCCCATTTAATAAAGGGGAAATATCAATTTAGGTTTTTTGCATAATTGTGAGACATATTTTACCGTGACTGATATAGATCATAACTATAATTGTCTTCTCATTCATGTTCTAGGAAGGCAGAGGGAAATGCCCGTCATGGGAAAGCTGTTGAAGTCATGCGTAAATATGGTACGGTAAAGACATCTGTGTATTTACGAGAGAGGAAAAATCACTTTTGTTTATGGATCCACACACCTCTGCTTGCTTTTAAGGAGACAGTACACACCTAGAATACACTGTAAAACCTAATAGTCAGATTTATCAAATGAAATGGGTGTAGTGAACTCAAAATTTACTGGAAGTTTATTATACTCATTTGAAAAGAGTTTTGAACTCAGTGTTGAAATTAATGAATAAATTAAGTGATTAATTACATATTGATTAAGCATTAATGAAGAACACTTGATGTTAACAAGCAGAATTACTGAAGAGAAGCACAAAACTACAGCTTAATTACTCAGTCACTTACAGTAAATGTCTCATTACTTCAACTCAAATGGAGTGAGTTGATAGCACTCATATAGATTTGTTTTTTTAACTGGTTTGTAGCAATCAGATTCTTCAAACAGTTTGAGTTGCCTTAACACATTGGGTTTTACAGTACTCAATTGGTTTGAGTTCTCTTAATTTATTGGCTTTTATTGCGCTCAAATAGTTTCATCTACTCAAATGGATTAGTTTTTGAACTTAAATGGTTTGAGTTACCCTAAGGTATTGGGTTTATAGTGTATATGGTTGCATTCTTAGTTAGTATCTTGGTATCGTTTTACAATAAGATAGCATCATTGCTGGGTAATTCATATAGATCATTGAGCAATGCTGGTATTACAGTATTCATTTATTTATGTTAATGAAAATACAGTTGTTCATTGTGAGTCCTTGTTAACTCAGTGCATTAATTGATGTTAAAAACACCACTTGGATTTTAATAATGCATTATTAAATGTTGAAATTAATGTTAACTATGATTAATAAACACTATACTTCTGAAGTATTGTTCATTCTTATTTTGTGTTAGTAGATACATTAACTTACATTAACTAATGCAACCTTATTATACAGCATGGCTTACATCTCTGTTGTTTTTAACCAAAAATGTCAGGCAGAATTTTTTGAGCTCCTTTATTCATACAATTATAATGAACTAACAAAAAGTAAATGACAAAAGCACCTGAGTGTGCAATCATTTAAAGATCAGGTCATCATTTTTTAACCAACGTCACTTTTAAAGATGTTGTTAATACGCTTTAGCTTACTTTTAGCGCTCCTTTTAAGGTAGTAGCGACCTCTCTTAACCTGCCACGAAGAGTGTTCAGAGAGCAGAGGACACATTCTGAGTCACACTGACATGGTGTTTCCCAGCTCAGAAAAGGCCCATGTGTCTCTGTGTCTTCCCTCACGTGAGAAAAGTTTTGATTTTTGGAACAGAACCAAGTACTGTATTTCCAAACTGTCCCCAGACTTATAGATGAAAAGTATTGCACAGTGGCTGACTGTCTATCTGTCTGTCTGTCTGTCTGTCTGTTTTTTTTGTTTTGTTTTTTTTTACCTTAAAAAACTTCTATATGAATTTCAAGTTCCAGTTAGTTTCTAATTTACATTCATTTCAATTCGAACCTTGTGTTACCAAACAAACGTTTATTTGCATCCGCTTGTTTATTCTTCTGATCGTGTACTTAACCTCTCCTTGTGAATGGGAAGATTTATCTGTTGTCCTTGAAACCTCATGCATTTATCCGTACTGAAGCTGTGCTCATGCTATAGCCACAGCCTCTGGGAAATGCAAATGTATGAAGCTCGAAGGCTAATCATTATTTCCATCCACTCTTGCTGAGCTGTATCTCTTTCTATCAATCACTGCTCCCATCTCTCTAACCTCTACCATACTTGTCCCTTATGCCTATAACTTTATCTGAAATCCGTCCCTTTGGTGCTTGCCTGAATGTGTCCTTGCTATACATTGCTACACTTGGTCTCCCGCAGGGTAAGACCCCTTTGTTAGGCATGACATTCATTTTGTGGCAAGGACATCCTGGTGCACCTCATGGCCTGCTCCATCCACCTCCCCCTTGGTGATTGTTATTGCCCATCCCATGGGCAGTATTCCCACACAGGCTAATTAAACCGGTTCAAAGCCATTACAGAGCATAATATGGGACCCTCCTTGCCATTTCTGAAGGTGACATTAGTTGATACTTTAGGATGTAGATAAAGTTACCAAATGTATCATTTTCACACACAGCAGCTGTTTGTTCATATATGTTTAGTTAGGCCTATGTATTTTTGTCTGGAGCTGCTTTATCTTTCATTCTTTTCATTGATATTCACTCCTCGTTTTACAGTCTCAAATAGAAATGGAGTCAGATTACATGGTATAGAATTCACGCTTAAGTTTCAGCGGGGCTCTCGTAACTCATAAAGCCAGGTAGTCTCCAAAGTAAAATATACATTATTGAGAAGAAAAGGAATGTCATAGTACTGTAGTATGAACCTCTAAAGCAGGTCCTTAGTTGAAACCCATTTCAAGTTCGTTCAACATGGTAAAGAGAGGAAATGCGATCACGAGTGACCAAAGCTGCGTCATCAAAGTTGCTGTACATTTCAATTAATTCCAACAAATTTGACCCTGGCTGACAATGGAGAATCAGAATAGCTGGAAATATGAACTTAGGTATTTGTCTGTTTCAAAACACTAAAGAGTGCAAGGGCCTTCGCTTTATTCTTATGTTACACTCTCACTAGGCTATTCAAACGATGCCCAGGCACGTTTCCCGGTTCGTTTGACAAGTGTGAGTGCTCTAAAACGGGCCCAGATGTGATTCAGTTGGCCGGCACTGGCCCGGTAGGAAGAGATGTGCCAGAGTGGGGTTGGGCTGGGCAATTGTGCGGTATGTTTGTAGTGTGATTGCAAAGTGCACGAAACTGAATACATGATGTAACTTTTAAAGGAATGTTTTATATGGATTTATAAAACATTCTTACTGTTAAATGAACGAGAACTGTCATAGTTTTTTAAGGATGCAAAACTCTTGTTGCATGTCTGCTACACCTTTAGCAAACCTTACAATATGTGCTGCACAATACTTTATGAAAGTTTATTAGCATCAAAAGTTGTGGATCTGTTTGGCAAAATATTTGACTTTCACTGCATCTTAAATGACTAAAAATAATGCAAAACAATATAACTAAAGCAATCTCCACTGTGCTGAGCAAGAGCACTTCCTGTTAAACTGAACAGTCGCATCATCCATGAAGTAAGCACGTTCTGGCTCGGGAGGTAAAGATGCAGTGTGAGAGTAGGCCAAGGGGGAGAGCGGAGGAGGGACAATCGTGCCTGGGCACGGTTCAAGACAACTGAGCCAAGTGTGAGCACGCCCTTAGACTATAGAAACTATAAGATTCATTTCAATTTCTTCGTATGACATATATTCACCCTACTTAGGCTTGGTACTGTACACACTAAAATATTCTTATAACGTCTAATAAGATTTTCCAAATGTTTAGGATTTCACAAAGACACTGATTGTGGTGAACTGGTTTGGTTCACCATGGATTATTGTTCTAAATTCTGCATTTGACCCTTGGTAAAAAAAACAACTGGTTTTCACTTTTTACTGCTTCTTACAAGCTGTTGTTAAAAGCTCCCCTTTTCCTCATTTTCCTGCATCAGTGATGCCTGTGGTTTAAAGCAGATTGGTGAACAGATGCCCAATTATGTGCATTATATGCAAAGCATATTAACTGGTTATGGGAGTTCTTCAGGGATCAGTCCTTGGACCTTTCCTCTTCTCTATATACATTACATTACTGTGTCCCATCATACAGACATGTTTTTTCCTGCAGTAGCAAGTCTATACCAATGACACACAGCTCTTTTTCTATATTTGTTTGTTTCAATTTCATTTTAATATGACAGTCCAACTGTAGCTGCACAATTCTCAGACTGTCTGGTGGGCTTCCCACCATGGATCAAAGACCTTCACCTGCAGCTCATTTTGACACATAGGCTACAGAGCTTCTCGTCATACCTGCCACTCTTGACAGTACAGCACAATTGCACCATCCAGCGTGGTTCAATTATCCCATCCAGTTCAGTCAGAAATCTTGGGGTAATCTTTTGTGGCAAGCTGACATTCAAAGACCACACTGCTAAGACAGATTGATCATGCAGGTTTGCATTGCGCAACATCAGGAATCATGCTGCACAACTTCTAGCTAGACTTCCATTATATACAATCAAGCCTCTACAAGTGATTCATAACGCAGCAGCATGATTGGTCTTCAACAAGCCTCAGTGTCACACTGCTCTTTGTCTCTCTGTTCTGGGTACTGAGTGAAACCTGGCTCAAGTTCAAGACATTGATGCTTGCATACACAGGCTCTGCAACCTACTGTAGTACTTTCACTCACTCCTAAAAATCAACATTCTCTCCAGAAGCCTGAGGTTGGTAAGACATCTCACTTTACTATCACAGAGATGCACAAAATCACTTTCCAGAACATTTTTGTTCAGTGTTCCTTACCGCTGGAATGGCCTTAACAGCCCTAATGTAGATCCCATTTTCTTGCAACATTTGGTTGATCAATGACACTGACATATTTGCATATATGCAAATAAGGATGTTAACCTAGGGTTTATGAATGTATCATGTGAAACATTACATTATAGGTGCTCAGGATTGATTGTAACAAAGGTAAACTACACTATGAGCAATGTAAGACTCTCAGGGATATGAATGGCAGGGTTAGCTGTTTCTGGTTATTTATTTTCCCCCATTTATAGTAGTGTCAAAAGTAGTGTGCTCAGACTGCTATCATTGATGTGAATGGGAGTTCTACGGATAGATTATTTTCAACAGGTATTGTAGATTTTCTTAGGCTAAACAGTTGGGGAGAGTTTGGTGAAATCTTGCCAGGACTGAAGGAAACCTTAACCTCCTTTGCCCTACAGACATTGAAACTCATCCAAGTAGTTTTCAGAGGACTTACATTTGCTCTTTTTCCAGGCCATCTCCAGGACACCTCATGAAAAATTCACCAGATGGTTGATGCTACATCTACAGTAGTTCACTCAGTGGGGCTGATTCACTTTGCATGTTGTTGTTTTTTTAAGACCGGGACACACCAAGGTGATGATTGGCCATTCTCCAGCACCAGGCTGTAAGCGAGTGTCTGTCACGTTCGTTTTTTTGGGGGTTTCCATACGTTGCCTTTTGTAGGGTTCACGTTGGAAGGAGTTTGCCGGAATCAGCATGTCGAATTGGTGTTGGCCTTTAGTGAAAGAGAGTGCTCTGATCCGCTGTTCAGCTACGAATCAGAGCACAAGAACAAAAACTAGTGGTAAAATGAAGCAAACCCTCTGTGGTATTATGAAAACACTCAATTTTTTTGTGTGTGTGCCGTGCTAGTTTAGGTGTTCCTTTCTAAAAATGAAAGTACAGATACTATCACCTGCAGGTATGGAAGATACATCCTTTTTTGGTCCAGATGGGACCAAAACAGTTGGTTTTCACCGCTACTAGTTGTTTGATGTTGACCTGGTGCGTCCTGGGCTTTATGTTCAGTCCACTGCAGTTGGTAACATCGAATAAAGGAAATGTTTAATGGCTGGTTCCCTCTTTAGTCTCTTTCTCCTGTCTTTCTCCCTCCCCCTTTTTGATTTTAAATAATGAATGTCCTGTGTAAGAGAATCTGAGCTTGGGAAAGACTGAGCTCATTGAAAGGTATCCTGAGCATTGTGGGTTAAGTTTCTTTGCAGTTTTAAGCACTGGTCAGGATAGCAGAGGAAAAGTTACAACTCACTTGGTAGCAAGTGATCTCTGCAAGTGAGTTTCTGGCTTTTACAGCTTTGAAGAGAGAAATCATTTTACTGATCTGTTGTGACACATTCCTTCCTTTACCAGTAGGGTATATGCACAGCTAGTGTTTCTTCTTATACAGATAAACTTCCATTGAACAAGTAATGCGGCTTTCTTAATTTTAAACGGTTCCTTTTACAGCGTTGATGTTGTAATGTAATTAAAATATAATCAATTAAACAGACTTCGACATTCGCTTAGTTGTTCAAGCATAAAACAAGACGAAAAGCCATTTACACGCACACGCCAATCAGGATCAGCAGGCGAAAGCAGAAATTCCACTGAGAATATTGTGGTGTAATAAATTTTCGTATTTTAAAGGCATGGCGTGGAAAAAAAATATTTAATGCAGTGCTTCTTGAGACCCTTTATATCGTATAGACGAATTACCATGTTTGTAAACATTCAGGATGCGCGTGCAGCGATGTTACAGAAAAAAACGGGTGCACTAGCATTTACAGCGAGGGAATGACATCAGATGCGGTACAGCGTTTGTTGTTGTCTTAGAAATAAGTTATATTGATTACATATTATGCATATTATTTACATAATGATTTCAGCGTATTTTAACAACTTGTCACCCAGTGATAAGCAAAGATATTCAGCAACATTAACATTACAGTGAGCGGCGTTCGTCTGACAGGTCCATTTGCGATAGCAGCACCCTCCCAATGGATATAGATAAGACGAAATGGCCAAGCATCCAGCCTGAAATATACAACTATCTCACTGAAACTCCAAGTGGTTTTACAAGAGAGAAGTTAAAGGCCTACAAGTCTTTGGATGCCTACAATTTTCTTCTGTGTGGTCATGTGCAAGAAATAATGCTCCATGATTACCAGATTCAAAACTTTGTAGTGCTAAAACTGAGGTTCTGCCTAGCCAAAGACAAGGGAAGAAGACGGAGCTGTACAAGGCCTGGGTAATCATCAACAAGCAAAACAACTGCATTCTGACAGCGAGCTGCACCTGTACGGTATGGTACAGTATGTGGACGTACATGTTTACATTTCATTCTAAGCATTGTCTAAGTCTTTTCATTGCTGCAGTCAAAAACAAGTCATGTGTATGATTCAGCGTAGCGTGAACTTACCTGATATGTAATGAGAACTGCAGAGTCAAGCATTTTTAGTTAGGTTTTCACTCCATTCAGCTCCCTTTTAGCCAAAGACGTCTGCGGTTGGCATTAAAGCAGTGTGGTGTACAGTAAAAGTTAAATTACCGACTTAAGCATCCTACCACACAACATGACACGTTCGCTATTGCAACCAGTGTTTTTTTTTGCAACCAGGGACTCGTGTGATGTTATGTGTGACATGGCTGGTAATTCATCTATATCCAGCAGTGTAAATCGTTGATTTTAAAGAAAACAGACCTAAAACACACCGATTTTGTAACGGCATACCATTCACGGGAAATGTTTGACCCAGGTTACTGAAAAATTAAAAGTCCTTCTGCATACTTCTGCATATACAGTAACCCATTTATAGCTTGTTTGCAACTGTAGACTTTATTTTTAAGATAGTCTTTACTGATTTCTAGAATTGATATACCATTTCTCAGGTTTGTGGTTTAAGTCATGCAAAGGTCTTAAGAATCAGAAATCAGAATCAGAAAGAGCTTTATTGCCAGGTATGTTCACACATACGAGAAATTTGTTTTCATGACAGAGCTTCTACAGTGCAACAGAATTACAGAGGCAGGACAAAAAACAGATAATAAATATATTCAAAAAATAGAAGTAAGTGTTAAATGCAAATATACAACTGGACAAGTGTATGTACAGCCATATTACGATATACAACGTTATAGTGCAGCTGTTATGTGCAAATTGGCATGTAAAGTGTGTTGTTAAATAAGTGTATGTGTGTGTAAAAAGTGTATTGCAAGTAGTGATGTTGGTTCCACAATTATTATTGTCAGGGGTTCATGAGATGGATTGCCTGGGGGAAGAAACTGTTTCTGTGTCAGGCTGTTCTGGTGCGCATTGCTCTGTAGCGTCGACCAGAAGGTAACATTTCAAAGAGGCAGTGTGCTGGGTGTGAGGGGTCCAGAGTGATTTTGGCAGCCCTTCTGCTCGCTCTGGATAAGTACAGTTCTTGGAGAGTAGGGAGGGTTGTACCAATGATTCGCTCAGCAGTCCCAATTATTCAACGTAGTCTTCAAAGGTCAGATTTGATAGCTGAGCTAAACCAGGCAGTTATTGAAGTGCAGATGACTGATTCAATGATGGAGGTGATGGATTAAGTTGCATGATTATATATTTGACAAAAGCCAAAATACATTATTTGGATCAAAATGATAGATTTTTCATTTATGCCAAAAATGATTAGAATATTATGTAAAGATCATGTCACTTAAATGTTTTTAGACAGTTTCTACTGTAAATATATCAAAACTCATTTGTTGTTTCGTAAAAAGCATGGCTAAAAGCTAATTTTGCATGACTTTAAATGGGATTTTGCTCAATATAATATTATTTTTTGAACCCTCAGATTCCTGATGTTCAAATTTATTATAGTTATATCTCGACTAAATTTTGCCCCATTCTAACAAACAATACATAAATTAAAAATAATAATGCTGATGTATAAAGCCCAATTTATTAAAAATAATGATACTCACAATTGGTTCTGTGGTCCAGTGTCACATACACATTCGAAAATCAAGATACATTTAATTTAATGGCAAAAGGACTTGTGATACCCATATATTTTGTCAAAAAAGATGAAGATCTAATATAAATTAAGTAGTTGAATTAATTTTCCTTAGTGAACTATAATTTCAATAGAAAACTAGAGTCTTACTCTTTAAGCAGATATCACTCAAACAGTAATTTTCCATGTAAATGTCATGTTTTAGGGCGCCACGGTGGCCTAGTGGGTAGCACGATCGCCTCACAGCAAGAAGGTTGCTGGTTCGAGCCTCGGCTGGGTCAGTTGGCATTTCTGTGTGGAGTTTGCATGTTCTCCCCGTGGTTGCGTGGGTTTCCTCCGGGTGCTCCGGTTTCTCCCACAGTCCAAAGACATGCGGTACAGGTGAATTGGGTAAGCTAAATTGTCCATAGTGTGTGTGTGTTTGTGAGTGAGTATGTATGGATGTTTCCCAGAGATGGGTTGCAGCTAGAAGGGCATCCGCTGCGTAAAACAAATGCTGGATAAGTTAGCGGTTCATTCTGCTGTGGCGACCCCAGATTAATAAAGGGACTAAGCCGAAAAGAAAATGAATGAATGAATGGATGTCATGTTTTTAATAAAAATAACTTGTTTACAGTACAATATGTACATTCATTTTGAATTCATTCACCACAGCGAATTCAATTGCTTTGTTAAAAATGCTCTGTCAGGAAGTTACAGAGTTATTTAGCACTTTGTAATGACAGACAGAGCAGTGGGGATTTAGCAATAGGCCACTTCTTTTTATAAATGGGCAGAGATGATAATAAAAAACCATTAGCTCTCTCCTAAAATTGATCATGGGACGGGCGACTCTCTTTTCCACTTCCTCTCACCTGTCCCTGACCCTCTTCACAGTGCAGCGTGAACACTGAAAGCGCATTAAACAAACCTGGTGATTTATCACAGGCTGACCTACGGTGACACTCAGGCTAACCCACACCTTAGGGGAGATTGATGGGACCACCAGCATGAAGCCTGTAAAGTTGTGACCTTTCAGTGTCCTGTTTTTATTTTTGCTAAAAGTGGAGAAAGTGTTTGGACTCGCCACTTTACAGTTATGAAAACTTCTGTCAGTATTCAAGCTTGCCGAGTCCAACAGGTGGTCACTTACTGGTTTTAACAAGCAAACGTGTATTCTAAATACTCCTAAGTGCATTGTATTGCATTTTGAACATGCAGAATGCTGATGCAAGTTTGTAAGTAAGGTATAATGTTCAGTCAGACGGTCATTATTAGAAAATAAACTCTGACTGGGGCGTTTGTTATCCCAAAGGGCTTTGTTTTGTGCTAATGACTGTCTGAGTGCACATTATGTATATGGATCATTCCATGACCACTTATCAAATAATAAATAATAAAGTATTGATTTAGGCTGAAATTATGCTATTTTTGGAAGGGAAAAAATAGGAGGCTGTGGAGTTTCATGGATATTGTTTTCAAGTATGACTGTCAAAGCATTTAAGAGATGCATATAAATGATGCAATGAGTCTTGTTTTTTTTTTTTTACTGATTAAACTTGACTAAATCGATTCTTAAAACAAGGATAAAATATTAAAGCCCAATCCAAATACATTTTTTTACCCCTACCCCTTCCCCTTGGCCCTTGAGTGTGAAGGAGAAGGGCTTCAATTTTTACCCCTAAAAAATGGGACAGCAATATAACAGCTGCACACGTCATCATGTCATCGCAATCTCTCGCTTCATATAAACCCGATGATCACGACTGCTGTAGTTATTCCAGTTGCGTTATTTTTTGCTATTCATCTTCAGGAAATCACTGAAGGCAACGATATCATGTTATCATTACAATATAATGTGGCAATAAGCTCGTAACTGTACTGTGCATTTACACCCTGGCCATATTCATGTATGAAAACAACATTAACGTTATAGCAGACACTGGAAAAAGCTCATTGCAGCCACTAGACTTTTCTTACAGGGTATTCGAGCAGTCATCGGATTCGTATGTCATCGGGTGACAGAATGTTGAGGGACTACTATACAGGAGTTATTATTTGGGATTATAGATAGCAAAATTTAGTGTTTTTTTTTTTAAATATATATTTTTAAAAAAACATGACGGTAAAACGCGAGCATGGCTGTGCATGTATTAAAACAAAAAAATGTTGTAGGTGGTGTATTCTGGGAAATTTTCTTACCCCTTGGTTTCGAGTGTGGTCCTGAAAAATCTCTGTTTCAATGGGTATTTAGCCCCACCTGAACACGCAAAATGCGGGGCAGGGGTAAGGAGAAGGGCTAAAGGGAGGATTGGGATTGGGTATAACTAACTCTAAGTAAAACTAGATTTATTTAATTTTAAACTCACTTAATTAATTTTTTCTTTTGCATAAAAGACACAAATACTATGCAAGTTGATTTGTTTATTTCAGTACAATTAGATTAATAGCATGATATGTTATTGAATACATTTTTAAAAGGAATATTATCTCATAGTATTTTTCTTTAGGATTTCATATTTGCCTCAATGTGTGTTTTCCAGTGATTGTTTTTTCCAACTTTATTTATTTTCAGTTTGATAACTATCAAAACAACTTATTGAAGAATTGTTGATTTTATTTAAAACATTACACTTGTTTTCATTTACTCACACAACAGAATATATAATATTTCAGCACATTAACTGTCTGGCCGAAAGTTCAATCAATCATTCATTCATTCATTCATTTTCTTTGCGGCTTAGTCTCTTTAGTAATCTGGGGTCTCCACAGCGGAATGAACCGCCAACTTATCCAGCATATGTTTTACGCAGTGGATGCCATTCCAGCTGCAACCCATCACTGGGAAACATCCATACACACTCATTCACACACATACACAACAGACAATTTTAGCTCACCCAATTCACATTTACCACTTGTCTTTGGACTTGTGGGGGAAACCGGAGCACCCGGAGGAAACACACGCGACCACAGGGAGAACATGCAAACTCCACACAGAAATGCCAACTGACACAGCCGAGGCTCGAACCAGCAACCTTCTTGCTGTGAGGCGAACATGCTACTCACTACGCCACCATGGCGCCTGAACCACCAACTTCTCCAACATGTTTTCCACAGTGCATGTCCTTCCAGCTGCAACCTAGTACTGGGAAACACCCATACACTCTCACATTCACACACATACACTACGGCCAATTTGGTTTATTCAGTTCTCCTATAGCGCATGTGTTTGGACTGTGGGGGAAACCGGAGCACCCGGAGGAAACCCACGCCAGAACATGCAAACTCCACACAGAAATGCCAACTGACCGGGGACTCAAACCTGTCACCCTCTTGCTGTGAGGCGACAGCGCTAACCACTGAGCCACCGTATTACCCCACATTTGTGCAGTTATAGCTGATTTTTCTTTCCTACAATACTAAAAGACCTGCTTTCATAGACCTTGTTTATTTATATTTGTTGGCTATGTTTGCTTGTTTTCAGAATACCAATGAAGGGATTAATATGAGTCCAGAAGGAAGAAAAGAAGAAAATGAGCTTTTAAAATGAGAGATCTCATTAAAAGCCCCCAACTCTCACTCGTTTTCTAATTTTCCCTTTATCTTTCTCTTCACACGACCAAGATTTTTTTGTGTAGCACTTTATAACAACAGCTGGCTGTTATGTGGGATCTGAACAACCATATGTGACTTTGTTTACGCTCGTCAATATCTGTAGGCGAATCTGCACTTCACCGTATGTGTAGCACTCATTTCTGTCCACTCGGTTTTAGTCTTCTTGATGTGACGTCAAAGTGGACCGGCTTTACATTTGATAGTGGTAATTATGTTGGGAGTGGAGGTGAATGCACTGTAACCATATCAGCAACGGATTAGGAAAAGCTCTCCAGTTCTGCCCTTTGAGACCCAGAGCTGTGGATTCAAGTTATTTTCCATTCGCAGAGTTTACTTCATACTCCACTATACCAGAACAGTTTACTGAAAAATAAGTGTCTGTACCTTATCAGAATATTTGTATTTGGTGAAGCTTCTACTTTTACTTCACTGCTATCAAAGGCATAATAATATATTTTGTTGCTCCGCTACATTTTGTGAAAGGATTCACTTCTGGAAGTGGCTGATCTGATTATGTTCTCAATTGAACTATTGACTCATTCAGTGGTCCGAGTCTCCAGTGAGCGACTCACTGATTCAACTGAACCAGTCAGAGTGAGTCTCCAGTTAATTACTCATTGAATCAAATGATATGGTCAGAGTGAATCTTCAGTTAATAGCTCACTGATTCAAGTGATCTGGTCAGGGTGAATCTTCTATTTACAGCTCACTGAATTAAGAGATTCAGTCAGAGGGAGTCTTCAGTTAACAGCTCACTGATTCAAGTGATTTGGCCGGAGTGAATATTCAGTTAATAGCACTGATTAAAGTGATTCAGTCAGAGTGAGTCTTCAGTTAACAGCTCACTGATTCAAGTGATCTGGTCAGGGTGAATCTTCAGTTAACAGCTCACTGAATTAAGGGATTCAGTCAGAGGGAGTCTTCAGTTAACAGCTCACTGATTCAAGTGATCCAGTCAGAGCGAGTCTTTGGTTAACAGCTCACTGATTCAAGTGGTTCAGTCAGAGTGAGTCTTCAGTTAACAGCTCACTGATTCAAGTGATTCAGTAACAGTGATTCTTCAGTTAACAGCTCACTGATTCAAGTGGTTCAGTCAGAGTGAGTCTTTGGTTAAAAGCTCACTGATTCAAGTGGTTCAGTCAGAGGGAGTCTTCAGTTAACAGCTCACTGATTCAAGTGATTTGGTCGAAGTGAATCTTTAGTTAATAGCTCACTGATTAAAGTGATTCAGTCAGAGTGAGTCTTCA
>CAIGQQ010038153.1:930530-949132 GCA_903798035.1 Danio albolineatus
TTTTTTTTTTTTTTTTTTATTATTATTATAAAACAGTGAAGGCAATAATAAAATTATTTATTCATCATATTTAGTGTTCTGAAATTGCTATCAATTTATTTATGAAAAATTAGATTTAATAAGAATGATTTTAGTATTATTTGTGTGCTGTTATGTATTCAAAATTTGAATTAGCATTTAGTTGTGTATTTTAGTTTTGGTAATAACAAATCTTTTTAATAATTATTTTATTATAAGTAGTTAATAAAATAACTATTTTTAAAAATGTATATAGATTAATTCATTGCATTTAATTGCTTATTTTTTTAAAGTTTCAGTAATTTTGTGCTTTAAACTAAACTAAAAAAAAGAATATTTTTACTGTTAAAGTTCATCTAATGTAGTTTCAGTTGCAGAAAGGAACAGATTTAGGTTATATTATAGCACTATTATAGGTATTATACTGTAGGTATTATAAGTTACTATTATAGTATTTATTAAAAATGTATACATTGTACTTTTAATTGAAACATTATTATGTACTTTTAATTTAAACATTATTATTTTTATTTTCAATTTTATTAATACTGTTGTGTGTTTCATCTTATTTATTTACATTATATACTTATTTGTTATTATTTATTATTATTTTGTTGTCAGTATTTTAGTACTTAGAATTAAAAAACCTCATTATCATTTAAGTTTTACTTTCAATATTAATAGTTTTTCAGTTTGTGGAAGCAATTTCGATAGTTTATTCGGTTATCTGTTTGAGACAGATGTGTAAGCTATAAAATATTCACTGCAAATGTCCATATTCATAAGAAGCTTAAATATTTATGCTCCTCTTTTCCATTTAATGAAAGCATTTTTGATCATCTTCATCACAGTAGATAAAAATTCAACTAAACATCTTTTTCTCTCTCCTTTGCTCCTTTGTGAAAGAAAATATCTATTTGGAAGGGCATGTAAAATTTGTAAATGGCATAATTTCATATTCAGGTGAATATATAAAATGATAAAAAGTGTTTGCTTTTCAATCAAAATCCTACAAAACCAACTTTTGTTCAGCATATTTGATGCTGCGCTGTGCTAAAATACTGTCAGTATTCCCCCTGTACGCAGTGTATTGAGAGAGGAATGAGAAAGAGCTCTATTAACTCTGCTAGCTAGAAAATACTTCCTGACAAGAATATTGAATTTTGTTGCAGTGCGATGATTAATTGGATGCAATGTAACAACCCAGCACGTGTTTGCTTATCAGAATGAGTTCTCCCCTTAATATTAAAATATATCCTTCCTGCCGGGTTTTAATTATTGAAAACTCCATTTTCCCCCCCTTTTACTTGCCTCTGGGCATGGAGAGGTGTGCAGTGGTTAGTCTGAGTTATTCTCTGTCTAGTGGGGGCTTTGTTTTGCGATAGATGTGCGACTTCATCTAAAAGCTGCGATTCATTCTAATAAGTTAAAGATTCTTTTGCACGTTTTGGTGATTCAATTCGAATGCCTGTCCTTGTGCTTTGGGGAGATGGCCAGATATAGATGACTTATGTGTCCTGGGATTGCGTGGTCCATCAGTCCACAAGCAATGATAGCTGCTGGTGCAACAGAGAAATATGAGGATACTGCGTATTTTGCCGGAAGCTGTTATGTCCGTGAGTGCACCAATGCCATGTCTTAGACTATTCATTATTCTTTGGAAGCATGTTGACATATCGTGGTGTTTGGGGCATGTTGAAAGTCTCTGATTGTTTTTCTGCTGTCTTCAAATTCCACTTGAAATCTTAATTTTTTTTGTCACATATTTTAAATTGTTCTCTGATGTCTAAATAGATTGTATGTGGTTTAGGTCAGTGCAAACATTCACCAAAAATGGGTTTACAGGTCCATTTCTAAGCTTACTAATTGGCCGTAATGTGATATGACTGGTTTTGACCATATTTGGAAGGGTCATGAATATTTATGAGCTATGCTTTATATTTTTGTAATATCTATATATTTAATATTTATGTCAATGCCTGATGCCCTCACACACAGTGTGATGTACTCTAAAATGCGTGTGCAAAATAATAATAATACTTAAATGGTCAAAAAAAAAATTTCATTATATATTTTAATGTGAGATTAACTATAACAGGGCGCCACAGTGGCATAGTGGGTAGCATGATTGCCTCACAGCAAGAAGGTCACTGGTTCGAGCCTTGGCTGGGTCAATTGGCATTTCTGTGTGGAGTTTGCATGTCCAAAGACATGCGGTGTAGGTGAATTGGGTAAGCTAAATTGTTGTCTGTAGTGAATGACTGTGTATGGATGTTTCCCAGAGATGGGTTGCAGCTGGAAGGGCATCGCTGCGAATAACATATGCTGGATAAGTTGGCGGTTCATTCTGCTGTGGCGACCCCAGATTAACAAAGGGATTCAGCCAAAAAGAAAATGTATTAATTAATTAATTAACTATAACACGTTCTTCAGTTTGTTTATCTTATCCTCAACCTAACACACATTCAACTCATCGATAACTACAGAACTACACATTAAAATAGACACCTGTAAATCCAAATATTTTTTAAAAAAAAATTTAAACTCACACTTCACTCCAGTCTCCATGTTCCAGACATCTTGTTCACTAAGAGCATAATGATTTATAAAAACAAATTGAGTTATACTGGATATAAAGGCTACAATTGTGTCAGTGTGAATAGCCTTGTGATTAAGTGTTCAAACAAATAATAACTTGATGTTAACTAGATTTTTCCAAATGAATCCGTTGAACTGCATCTCAATCATCACAAACACTGCAGAAGACCTTAGACCCCGCATGGACCCAAGATTCCCACAGAAATCAGTCAAGTTTGGTGAAGGAAAAATCATGGTTTGGGGCCACATTCAGTATGGGGTGTGCGAGAGATCTGCAAGAGTGTATGGCAACATTAAGAGCCTGAGGTATCAAGACTTTTCTGCTGCCCATTACATTACAAACCACAGCAAACTCTTCAGCAGGATAGTGCTCCTTCTCATACTTCCACATCAAAGTTCCTGAAAACAAAGAAGGTCAAGGTGCTCCAGGATTGGTCAGCCCAGTTACCAGACATGAACATTATTGGGCATGTGTGGAGTAGAGTGAAGGAGGAGGCATTGAAGATGAATCCAAAGAATCTTGATGGACTCTGAGAGTCCTGCAAAACACTTTCTTTGCTATTCCAGATGACTTTATTAATAAGTTAGTTGAGTCATTGCAGAGATGTATGGATGCAGTCCTCCAAGCTCATAGGAGTCATAGACAATATTAATTTTTTTCCCACTGCACCATGACTTTATATTCCATACTTAACCACATTAAGTGAAAAGAAATTTGTCAAAGCAAAGTCAGACCTTACTGTCCTAATTAAATAATTAAAAATCAAGATATGATCATTTTTTTTAATTTGGTAAAATAAGTGTAATCTTGAGGCCTTTACCTTTCATACAAGCCACTTCTGATACCAAATGATCAACAAGAAGTCAAGTTATTATTTGTTGTTCCTAAAACTTGGAAAGGCGACAAGACTTACGTCAGGTAGTGTATGTGTATAATACATTTTCAATGAAGTGTATTTGTGTATCGCTTAAGATTTTGTTGTCATGTCAAAATAACAAAGTTTTCCAATGTTCAGATTTGATTCATGATGAGCCAAGAAATGGAGCCGTGGTGCCCTGTAAACTGATCCGAGATCAGAGAAGTGAGATGATCAGGTTGAGTGCTCAAGTTCTTATCCAGGTGTGTCATTACAGGTAACCCGAGCAGCACGGTAAGGGCTGCTGATGTAAATAGACTCAATTAATGTGGAAATAAAACACTGCACGCACAGCAGAGACCACAGAAAGTCCCTCACAGTGAGACGGACCCTCCCTTGTTAGTTTCACTGCTGGCTGCAGCTACACCAATGTCATGTGGCCTTGTCACATTCATCACTTGACGTTGTTGACAAGAAGTGCGCACTACTTTGAGCTGCACGCAAGAGTTGATTGATTGGCAGATGGCTTTATTCTATAGAACGTGAGGATTGTTTAAATGCTGATGCAGCATTTTCATACAGGAAAGGCTCAGATGTGCTTCACCCAGTGCAGATGATGAAGACCATGCTATTTTTGGCCCTCCAATATGGGGATATCCGGTCTGCAGCTCACACACATGCACACTAGACAGACACACAGAGAGAGAGAGAGAGAGAGAGAGAGAGAGGTGGTGTGACTGCGAGCGAGTTCTACTGTACGTTCCTGGCTGTTCTCAAATTCCATTTTAAGCTCAAAGGGAGGTTTGATGTCTGTATAAAGGGATAGGTCCATGCATCCCATCCGTCAGCATTAATGTTTAATATGGAACACCATGGAAGGCCTCAGTCTGCTTATCTCCTTCTTCCAAAATCTCCAGTTTTACAACTGGCCCAAATTCCAGATGACTGACATCTGCTTTCCCTCCCCAGGAGATACTCCTTTAACCTGCTTCCCTCAGCTGCCTTCAGGATTTGATTACTAATTTGAATGTTATGTAAATCATCCAGGACTAGGATTGCCATCCGGTAGACAAACCAGATTATGGTAATGTACAAACCAGTCTGATCTTTACCAAGTCATGTTGCTTTTCGCACCATGAAAATCACATATTTGATTGTAGTGACTCAATTGCAAGTGGAGGGAATTAATCAAACACCTATTATTGGGATTGAGAAAGTCTCACAGCACTTTGGCAGGCCACCGGTTGGCAGTAATCTAGTTATTCACACATCTGCTTGAGGAGCAATTACGCTGATCAGAGCACAGGCTGGATCAAACGGATGTCAGTGGGACACACAGCTGCCCATCAGCTGCCAGAGCCGCTCCCCGTCCCATCTCCAAACCCGATTCTCTCATCAGCCTGACCCCATCTCTCTGTCGCTGGGGATTACACTTTAATCCTTCGACTGATTCCTGTGCTTTTCCCTTCACTCTCACTCTCAACCAGTCGCTTTCTCTCTTAAATGTTAAAGAGTCATCACTTCTGTCCTTGATCTGCTGAAATCGCAGAGAGGAGGCAAACTGGGACGTTTTTCAAGGGCGATCCAATAAGGTATGATATAATCTGCTCATTAGACTTGTGAGATCAAGTATTGACCCTGAAATCAGATGTAGAGAAGTGTTGAAACAACTAACCAATAAAATCAATAACATCGGTGATGAAAATAAGACAAGACATATTTCTGTAGGCATTAGTTGAGTACACATCACTTTAAAGAGGCATCAGCAGAAAGCCTTGTTATTAACACTAGCGGTCATTAGGTGAACTGCAGCTAGAAGTGTATTGCTTATGTTTGCATTTTTTTCCACACCTAATGTGCTAGACTGAGTCAATGGTAGGATATACTCAAGTCAAGCTTCGTTTCTGTGCTTTGCTCAGTAGTAAAAATAAATCAGAAATCATTTTGCAGGCATGTAAAGTAAATAAACATCCTGACATCACCCACATCCTGATGTTTAGATGAATATATGCTGACCTTTCCTCTCAGTAACTAAAAAAACACACATCAAAAATGATGTGAGAAGAGGATGCAATTACAATTAAACAGTATATTATACAGTATGTAGAATATGGAGTATACTTTGTAGATCTGGCTAAGACAATACTTTGGATTAATTCTCTCGTGTTGATACAAATAAACAGTACATCTCATTTGGCATTATCTTAAACATTATAACATGACTGAAAATTATTATCATTATTATAATTTTATGACGGGTGGCATGGGGAGGTAGATGCAGGTAGAAGGTAGAAGAAGGTAGCTGGTTCGAGCCTCAGCTGGATTAATTGGCATTTGTGTGTGGAGTTTGTATGTTCTCCCTGTGTTCGCATTGGTTTCCTCCCGGTGCTCCGGTTTCCTCCACAAGTCCAAAGACATGCGGTATACAGTAGGTGAATTGGGTAAACTAAATTGTGTGTAGTGTATGTGTGTGAATGAATGTGTATGGGTTCATCTCAGTAATGGGTTGCAACTGAAAGGGAATGTAAAATGTGCTGGATAAGTTGGCAGTTCATTCCACTGTGACGACTCCTGATTAATAAAGGGACAAACCCAAAGGGCGACACGGTGGCGCAGTAGGTAGTGCTGTCGCCTCAGAAAAAAGGTCGCTGGTTTCGAGCCCCGGCTGGGTCAGTTGGTATTTCAGTGTGGAGTTTGCATGTTCTCCCTGTGTTCACGTGGGTTTCCTCCAGGTGCTCCTGTTTCCCCCACAGTCCAAAGACATGCGGTACAGGTGAATTGGGTAGACTAAATTGTCCGTAATGTTTGAGTGTGTGTGGATGTTTCCAAGAGATATGTTGGGGCTGGAAGGGCATCGTAAAACATGTGCTGGATAAGTTGGTGGTTCATTCCACTGTGGCGACCCCAGATTAATAAAGGGACTAAGCTGAAAGGAAAATGAATGAATGAATGAATTTTGAACACAAGCAAATAGCATATTGTTTTGATTTGCCTGGCAAATAAAAAAAATAAGCAATTAATAATAATCTGTCATAAATTCATGCACTGTAGGTGTTCAGTGCATTCCAAGCGAGATATATTGCACTCTGAAGGGATCTTTTGAGTGAAAACAATCATGGCTATTTTGAAGTCTGCTTCCAAACTGAGGTGCTAAAAACTAGACACTTTGAAGGGCCCTTCGGAATTTCAGAGAGTACAACTGATTCAGTCCCTAATAATTCTTTACACACGGAAATTGTTTAGTATCACACACAAGGCTCATTCCCATTCCCTAATCCCTTCGAAGCTTTTTCTCCAGAGGGTAAACCCTTCGAAAGGGTTAGAGCATAGTGATGAGCCCTTTAAACCAAGTGAAAAAGTACTCAGGTGGCATACACTTTACTTTGCCATGTGGCCAGGATGTGTGACACAACTTACACTGTCGGGTCACATTATAATTGCAACATGGCAAACGTAAAATGTTTTATAAATATTCATACAGAATGTACAGTACGGCATAATTTAATATTCAGGTGAACAAACATATCTACCATCCAGTATATAATACATGCATTCGTACTATATAGAACAAAAGTTTTAGCTGTCATAAAGTTCTTATTTATAAAATAAGTACTCAATGGAGTATACAATTTTTAATGGTTTGAACTAAAGATTATATATAAATATTAGAGTAAAAATTAAATTCCAGATTTTTATTTTTTGTTTTAATGGGTGGCATTGTGGCTTTGTGCTTAGCACTGTCGCCTCACAGCAAGAAGCTGGTTCGAATCCCGACTGGGCCAGTTGGCATTTTTGTGTGGAGTTTGCATGTTCTCCCTCTGTTCGCTTGGGTTTCCTTGGGGTGCTCTGGTTTCCCCACGACATCCGCATGTCTGTCAATTGGATGAACTAAATTGGCCGTAATGTATAAGTGTGAATGTGAGAGTGTATCGGTGTTTCCCAGTACTGGGTTGCAGCTGGAAGGACATCCGCTGAGTGAAAAATATGATGGAGAGGTTGGTGGTTCATTCCGCTGTAGCAACCCATGATAAATAAAGGTAATACGGTGAAGGAAAATGAATGAATGATTTTTTTTTCAATGGGCAAATTAACACAATTTAGTGAAAGTCAGTATGGTGTGAACAAATAATAAATGTGGATAATTGTAATGGTACAAAGAAAATGAGGTTGTCACGAAGGGTGCAGTGCATATTCCAGCAGTCATTCGAGGGTTTAGACCCTTGGCATCTAGTGATGGAGATTGTGAGTGCACAGTGCCGGCTGTCTCACTTTCCATTCATATGCCACCAGGACCTGCGCAAACTGCTAGTTATTTAGCATTTCCCCAGGTATGTGCGACCTAATGAGTACAGTATGCACACTTTGTACGCGTCTGTTTGCAAGCTTTGGACGCCATAATAGTGCTGCCAGGTGAACAGCGTGTATGCAAATACTGAATCAAACTAATTGGGCTGTCCCGAGGTGTTTACACTGCGTGCAACGCATAAATAGACATAATGATTTCTACTGTGTGCACAGCAAACACAGGTTCAAAACGCGCTTACCTGAGCGATTTATGAATGGAGCTATATTACCTTTAACTCAACCTCATGAGGCAACTTTAGATATTAAAAACGTAGACTATTTTGCCACAAACTCCTTTTCCAGAAGTAGATGGAAAACTCTATTGTCACAACGTATAGAGATTAATTGGAAACTCAAGTGTCCTTTGCGAGTGCAATCATTTATTATGCCTCAGTCGCGTTGACGCACAATGACGTACACATCTCAAACTCGTTTAAAACAGGAGCCGGTGATAAAATAATCCAATGTTTACGTAGAAGTGCGAACAGTACGTGACCATGGCTAGCATTCGTCTCGTCTCTATCATCATTTAGACTTTGCTTTAAACTTACAGTGCGTTTCTGAAGGCGCGCGACCGACCGGCGTTTGTTCACTCACACATACGCACACACACAGACACACACTCAGGATCTATGCAGTGATAGTGACGGAGCGCGCGGGACAGTGATGATGTGTCAGCGCAGAATATTCGCGCTGTGATCATTTCTCGCCTCTGACTTTAGCATACAGGCAAGACCCGATAACAAAATTCTGAAATGAGTTCGTTTATCCGGGTTTTGAGCATTATGGCGAGAAAATGTTTCTGCTGAAGAAAGTGAGGACCGGAGTCGTGCCGAGGGGTGAGTTGGGAGTTTCTACTTTGATGCTCTTGCTGTATTTGATGAACTTGCACTCTTTTATATATTTTTGTCTATCTATTTAATATTTGGCAACTTTTCAATCGTCACTAAAGCTTTTTGAATTCGCTTTTGTGTTTAGGTTTTGTATGTCTGTCTTTGCGTTTACAGGCTACTGACCGCAATCATGTCTGCATGTTGTTTGAACATTATTATGTATTTCAGGGTAAATGAAGTTGAATTCGAGTTTATACTTGAAATTTAGCCTATATTGAGTTGTGAATGTGCCAGGTATTTTCTTGTTAAGGTATTGCCAGGTCCCGGGTATGTAAACTTATTAAGTGTAGACTACATTATGTAATTATGCAGGTGACAGTAACATAAGCTAATGTTTCGTCTTGTCGAATCGATTTTACCACCCATAGGCTACTTTTTGTGCTTTTGAGGAGTAATCGATAGAAAATGTCTCTTCTGTGCTGTACTCAGATGTCAAATTATGATATAATTGTAGATTTCAACAGAGACCTACCGGTCAAAAGTTTGGAGGGAATAGCCTATAGGATTTTTCCCCTCAGCAGGGGTGCATTTAATTGATTAAAATACACTAAAATCACTAATGTTGTTAATTCAGTTTTTAATAACTGACTAAAATGTCAATATAATTTAAAGTTTTAAGCAGAAAGCTCAGCCGCCTTTATGCAGCTCTCAAGGTTATATAAGCCTTCAGAAATTATTCTGATATGCTGATTTGCAAAACTGGTGCTGCTTCTTCTTCTTCTTTTTTAAATTTATTTATTTATTTTTTGTTTATCAAGGACACCTTTAATCAATTGAAAGTAATACATAAGACATGCATGTCTTATATTTTCATTTCTATATAACTTTCTATTCATCAAAGAATCACTAAATTAATTAATTAATTAATTTAATTAATTAATTAATTACAAATGACGCAAAATTAACATTGATTTGTATTGATAACTGATATGTACTGGTAACTTTAATGTAATTTTTTTCAAAATATTCAGCCTTGCTGAGCAGAAGAGACTTTTTTTTCTTCAAAAAAAAAAAAAAAAAAAAAAAAAACATGAACAAATCTGTACTGCTCCCTGTAATTGTTTTGACCATGATTATATGTATAAGTCATAAATGAGTTTAACTCAGTTCTTGTAAAATGTGTCATACAGACTTTTAGTCAACTTTCGCAGTGTTGCTCGAATATTTGAGATTTAAAAGTTGGACTTAACATTTTTGAATGGTAGTCAGTGGGGAAAATCTCATTACAGCCAGCTAGCAGACATGAGAATAGTTAGAAAGTTTTTACTGTGATTTTATGGAACCCCCTCTGAGTTAAAGTTGATCAGCGATCTTTTTATGTTGAAGTCGATAAATCACTAAGACGTACACTGACTTTTTGAAAAAGCTTTCTAAAGTCTACAAAAGTTGTTGTTGTGAAAGTAAACCCATTGTTGTGCCGTTGTTTACACATATTTGTAATTATCATGCATTTTCTGCTTGGTTCGCATCCTTCCTAATTTCCACCCTTTTTTAACACCTGCTTATGTGTGATTATGAAAAATCTTGCTCCCCTTGCTTTCTGCTCATCAGCCTGTACTGGAGAGAATGTTCTTGATAGAGCCACTGCCACTGGGCTGCACAACACACTTCCCCCAATTAACTTTCCACACAGTAAAGCAAGCATCGCTTCCAATGGGAGTATGCTTCTATTAATAAATAGTTTATCACTCTAGCCCCCACCCTAGCATAATGAAACACCTTGACAACAGAAAATTATTCAATCCTAGTTGTGGGACTGTCTGGCTAATATATCAGCCACCAGAGACTGTGCCAAACTATAGTGTCCTTCTTTATTGAAATATGAAGATCGTGGATATTATCAAGTCGGTGCAATTTTGCCAAAGTCATAATGTTATTACAAACTTTGTACTATCATGAATGCAACTGTTTGACCTCTTTGACTTTTGTTGTCTCTTTGTATCCAACAGTGCCCAAAAATGTGGGCTGTTTGGCTCTGCACTGAACTGTGCATGAGATCCTATGGGATCAACCTTCGAATAAACACCTCAGTGCCCAGCACCAAAGTTTCAGGCTAACGGTGAGACGACCTAATCTTCGCCCATCCCGTTGATCAACTTTCCTTTTCAATGCCATCATGCCAATCATTAGCAATGCCAATCATGACTTCAGCAACCTCTCGGTCAGTGATGACAGCAGCTTGGACCACATCTTCACTGAGATCCCAGAAACCGAGACCATCAAGGGAGTGTATTACCAGCGGGCTCAGTTCATTCGCCGACCTGAAGACCTTAATTTGGTTGATCACGGCCTGCAGGCCCTCATTAATGTAGGGGGAAACCGATACACCTTCCCTTGGAGTACCTTGGAGCAGTTCCCCTTGACACGTTTAGGACGCCTAAAACCATGCAGCAGCCCTGAGGAGATTGCTCGTGTCTGCGACGATTACGATGAGGCATGCCATGAATTTTTTTTTGACCGTAGCCCCAGCGCGTTCCGGGTAATCCTCAACTTCCTTGCAGCCGGAAAGCTGCGTTTGTTACGGGAGATGTGTGCACTCTCGTTGCATGAGGAGCTCAACTATTGGGGTGTAGAGATGACCTACATGGAGCGCTGCTGCAAGCGCAAGATGTACACACGCCTCGAGGAGGTCGCCGAGCTTGAGCGGCGAGAGGAGGAACGCCGTCAACGCAGTTTGCAGTTGCGCCCTCCTGTCGTGGAGACACGTTACCGCAAGTTCATGAACCATCTGAGGGACATGGTGGAGAACCCTCAGTCAGGCGTGCCGGGAAAGGTGTTCGCTTGTTTTTCTGTGTTGATGGTGGCCATAACAGTAATCAGCCTGTGCATCAGTACCATGCCTGACCTCAGAGAGGAGGAGAATAGGGTGAGTTTGTGCAAAATGTCTTGTTATTGATCATGTGTTTTTAATCATGTATGCTAAAAACATGACATCTTTTGCTTAGTTCAGACAGCACGATTTTTAATGTACTGTAGTCGCGTCACAGATGTTCTCAGATGTTCTGCATGACCATCTAGGGTAGCGTTCCGTCACTGCTGTGTTTCATACTGCATGACTTTACAATGAGAGGATTGCGGACAACTTTGTCTCACAACCAAACACACGAGAAGTGACATGGAAACAATGCTAGGTCACATAGTATATCTATTGTTATTAACTACATCATGAGAAAGAAGCGTTTAGTGAGGTAGAAAATGTACTTATTTTGTTCACCTGGGTTTTGAGGGGAATTAGCAATTTCTTTTTCATCCCTGTTCTTGTATTGCTCAGATGACAGGTCAAACAGACAAATCACGGGTGCTCCTACCAAAATTTCACTAGTTTTCCCTCCATTTCTCGAGTCCATTAGACCAAAAAGAAGCCCTTTTACAGTACCTTCTCCTCAACCTCCCGCTGGCCTGCTGATATCTATACTAGTAGGCCTGTCACGATATCTATTTTTCGTTGTACGATATATTCCACCAAAATGTATCGCGATAAACGATATTATTGTCATTTTAGGCCAGTCATTATATAATGCCAGAATGACAGTATAATATCATAATATCATAACAATATAAGTACACTCTTCCAAAGAACACATCATATTTTATTCTAAAGAATATTTAATTTAATCATAGTCATTTTAACAATTTAATAACTAGGCATTGGAATCAGAATATGAAAACGCATATCCTAAACAAATAAGTAATAATAAACGTTAACAAAAAAATGCAAGGTAAAAAAGTAACAGAAGTTGCAATATCTGCTACCAGATCTATTTTCAGTTGTCAGGCACCCACATGAAAATATACTTTAGTCATTTATGGTAAATACTACAGTGTTTTAAAATTTTTTTTTTAACCATACTGACACTGACACCTCCAATAAAGAAAAAGAGGTTGAGCTAAAATGCTGCAAGAATTTGTTTTTACGTATGGGCGATATATATTAAATCACCAAAAATCATTGAGGTCATGTCCATATATTGTGCGATAAGTCGATATATTGATTATTGTGACAGGTCTACATACTAGTGGATGCTGTTCTGTCATTGGCTGTACGTAATCACTGATTTTCAACCAGAACACAGCTCACGATGTTTAGCATGCCAAATATCTCACAGGTGTCGGCAGCTCATTGACGATTCTCTCAGATCGTATCTTTGATAGTCCATACTTTGTGATTGTTACTCACGTGAATGAGCACCAATTTATCTGTGATTTCAGGCATTTGTCGCTGGTTTCTCAAAAAATCTGTCGGCAGGTCAAAATCAGGGCTAAAATCATGCAGTCTGAACTCGGAATTCAAATGTTAGTTCACCCAAATTACTCACTCTCATTCCTTTCAAGTCTCCTGAGATCTTCTCCTCCTCGTTCATCACAAATTAAGATATTTTTGGATAAATTAATATTTTAGTAATATCTTATTTGTTCTACCTAAGAAAGTGACACTGGTTTGGACCGTAATGTTGGCGAGTAAAGGTGAGATCAGTTCTCACGCATAATGGGAACATTGTGTCTTGTCAGTGGAGTTATAATTTATAATGCATACAGAACTCACTTTTAAACCAGCTCTCTGTTAAATAAGGAAGCCATTTTTACACCACTGAATTTGAGGCATTCTTCCAGAAATTTACATTATCTGTCCCTGAAATAAAAAACAAAAATACAGTGAATAAAAAGTATTTAATCTAACAAATTTTTAAAATGGACGTTTATTTCTGTAAGTTGTTCTGCAACGAAGTGTTTCATTCATTTGGTTCAATTTTTTTTTTCTTTATTAAAAACACTTTACATATTTACAAACCCTTTTATTGTCCTTGTCCACAGCCCAATTGAACCTACAACTTTAAAAGTTTTGTTATGCTAAAAACTGTTGTTTAGTTTTAATATTAAAAGTCGGTATAGCAGCGGTCATCGGGGGCAAACAGATACATGCAGGAAATCAAAATTGTAGTCGAAACAGGCGGAAGGTCAAATAGCCCAATTGAACCTACAACTTTAAAAGTTTTGTTATGCTAAAAACTGTTATTTAGGGGAAAAATAATTCAGAAATAACAAGTTTAACTAATTTCTAAATTTTAAAATTGTCCCTTACAATTGTCACTGTTTCTGTCAGTCCTGTCACATTTGTGTTATATTTAACACAAAATGCGTGCAATACACCTTTATGGCTATGACTAAGTGACATAATTTTTTGGAAGGAGAAGCTGACAGTGATGAAGAATGCATTCTATCATTGTATTTAATGTTTTTTGGCTTGTTTTTGCATGTGTTTTTGAGCACGACAAGCTTAAGTCAGGCCTTGTCACATTTTTTATAAGTCAAAATGTACGTTTCTGGTAGAATTTCCCATATAACAATTAAGAAACAAATTATGACTTTTTTTCTACTGGATAAAAAGAATCAAAAACGATATATTTAAAACCACAAATCTTGCGACCTCTATTAAATGAAAATAATTTTCTAGTGACATTTCTAAACCATTATACCTTGGTTACTCTTTGAATCACAGAATAAGACATTTTCTGTCCATCCCATAAACAAAGTGTAGCAAGAAGATCTAAAAAGGTATTAAAGTAGTCATTAAATGATCACATATGAATTGTGCTGTTGATGTCTTATGTAGCTATATGATCACGTTGTATGAAGATCAGGTAAGTAATGCCAGAATGAATTCGTTTTTACTTACCTTACTTTAATTCTTCTTTAAGTCTATGTGATCTGAAACATTTCCGTTCTTTCAAATGCAATCCGACACACTGGTGTGTTTTGTTTGTAAAACCACGTGCAGCAATTAACGTTTATTACACATGTTTGTATTCGCCTGTTCATACAAGATGCAAGCAACAAAAGCCAAACACCTATTCAGCTGTTCTTTAAGACCCCCTTCTCCTCAGTTGTAATGTGAACATGTCGCTAGAGGTGTGTTTCCGGTCTTCAAGCCGACCTGTGCGTGCTGTTCCTAGTGCGAAATAATGAATGCATCTCAGCAGGGCCCCCCAATGTCAGTAAATACCCAGAGAGTAATGAACTGGACCAGCAATGCCTTCACAATGTCAGCAAACACACATCGAGAATAATGAACCAGCTCCACAGAGACCTCTGGAATGTCAGCAGGCACACAAGGGGGTCCGTTTGAGAAGACTAGACCTTTTTCTGCTATTAAATGATTATGCATTTTAATCGCCCTCAGGCTGACACCTCACTCTGTACCAAAGTTGAAGTGGTAGACTGCTTGTTGTAGCTTCGTTAGTGGTAGCTTCAAGTTTCACTCCACATGCTTTCTTTAGAAAATCAAATACGTTTGCTGTGTGATTGGACGTGTTTGTGCGTATGTCAAGGTAAGACTCTGGCAGTGTCTTGGTGGTTATGCTGGCCTGTAACGTCCAACAGGCAGAGTCCCGCTGGAAGCAGCAGGACTGTCATATTTAATTCAGACTGCCGGGCCGTTTGTCAACGTCACCGGCACGGTAGAAAAGGAATGGCCTGTGCATGGAGTCATTCATCTCTGCTCATAAATGTGTGTGTGGGTGTGTGCGCGCAAAGATATGTGTGTGTGCATGTGTACATTGAGTGATAACAAGATGACCTCCTCTATCTTTCGCAACATTTTCAATTCTTTGTGTGTAGTCGAATGTGAAGATGTACAGATTGATGTTTCAGACTTCTCTGTGTTTGCAAGCATAACTTTTTGCTGTGAAGTTTTATTCCCCTATAAATTATATACAGCGTGGTTTTAGCTTAGAGCTCAATATCAGATCTGAAAAGACAAGGCAACAAATCTGTAGTAAACAGGAAACACAAACAGAAGTGAGAAACACCGTGCTCAAACTCGTAGCTATCTGATAGTAAAAAAACAACAACGAATAAATTCAACAAACCACAGGCTTATCTGAAAGTTTGACGTCAAAGTGACCTGCAGTAAACATGCTTTAGCGTATGCCGTATGCAGTCTGGCTCTCACTGAATCTATATGAATGCATAGTGGTCCTCAGAAAATATCTGGACACTTGAACGATCTATAAACTTGTATGAAAGGCATTACATTAGATGACAAAATGCCAACTACATGGCCTTTAAATAAAGTTGCAGTTTTAACCTTTTTAAAGAACTTTTTAAATTATACAGCGACTGATAAACTGTTAAAAATAAAGACAATATACAGTATTTGGTATTGCATACTGATGTGATCCATAAACACTAATATACGGATGTGTTGGTGAATGATGCTAAATATAAAGTACCTGACAAAAGTCCTATTGTTGATCACAGTTGTAAGAGCAACAAATAATTACTTGACTTCTAGTTGCTTATTTGGAAAAGTGGCAGAAGGTAGATATTTCTGATGAATCATGTGTTGAACTGCATCCCATCACAAATACTACAGAAGACCTATTGGACCCAAGAATAACTCAAAATCACGGTTTGGGGTTACATAAGGAGGCATGCGAGAGATCTGCATAGTGAATGTAAACATCAACAACCTGAGGTATCAATGCCCATTACATTACAAACCACAGAAGAGGGCAAATTCTTCAGCAGGATAGTGCTCCTTCTCATACTTCAGTCTCCATGTCAAAGTTCCTGAAAGCAAGGAAGGTAAAGGTGCTCTGGGATTGGCCAGACCAGTCACCAGACATTAACATTCTTGAGCATGTCTGGGGTAATATGAAGAAGGAGGAATTGAAGATGAATCCAAAGAATCTTGATGAACTCTGGGAGTCCTGCAAGAGCACATCATATTTTATTTTGGTAAAATAAGCATAATCTAGAGGCCTTTTTCGTTCTCCTGATACCAAATGATCAACTACAAGTCAAGTTATTATTTGTTGTTCCTAAAACTTGGATAGGCGTCAAGACTTTTGTCAGGTAGTGTATGTGTACTCAGACATGTTAAAAGAAAACTCCACATTTTTTGAAAATAGACTAATTTTACAACTCCCCCAGAGTTTGTAACAGTTAAGATTTATTCATTCATTCATTCATTTTCTTGTCGGCTTAGTCCCTTCATTAATCCGGGGTCGCCACAGCGGAATCAACCGCCAACTTATCCAGCATATTTTTTACGCAGCGGATGCACTTCCAGCCGCAACCCATCTCTGGGAAACATCCATACACATTCACACTCACTATGGACAATTTAGCCTACCCAATTCACCTGTACCACATGTCTTTGGACTTGTGGGGGAAACCGGAGCACCCGGAGGAAACCCACGCAACCACGGGGAGAACATGCAAACTCCACACAGAAATGCCAACTGACCCAGCCGGGGCTCGAACCAGCGACCTTCTTGCTGTGAGGCGAACGTGCTACTCACGACGCCACCGTGGCGCCCAGTTAAGATTTACTAGTTTTTAATCCATTAAGGCAATTGGTAACACTTTATTTTGATGGTCCATTTTAATATTAGTAGACTCTCTGCCTAATATCTGTTGATACTGACATTCAACTGACATTTAACTGACTATAAGAAACTTTGCAAGTTAACTTACACTAACCCTAACCCCAACCCCAATCTAACAGTCTACTTATAATCTAATGAGTTTTAGTTGCAATGTAACTTAAATTCAACAAACAGACCATCAAAATAAAGTGTGACCAGGCAATTTCTTGGGTGTGGTGGGAGCACTTTTAGTTTAGTTTAGCATAGATTATTGAATCGGATTAGACCGTTAGCATCTCACTCAAAATGAAGTGAAAAAAAATGTAAAAAGTTTCTATGTCTGTGCAGACTCTTGAAGTGAATCCTGATTTAAAGTAGTAAGAAACATTTAGTGTCTGAGCTTGTTTAATCTGACAACAGAGAGTATCTTGTGGGTTGAAGGATCCTCATAATCCCAAGTAGCACCTTTTAATTTATCATTTCGATAACAATGAATATGTTTTTTGTCTCTCTCTCGGGGTGATAAGATGAGCTTTATCTGAATTCATATGCTCTAAACCCCTTTATCCTTGCAGCAGTAAGACAAGTCAAAAGGAGTGCTACTGGAAATGGTATTAAAGGAACACATGGGTGTACTTTCTGTGGTTTTGTAACAATTTATTATATATTACATATAAAAAAAGTTCTGAGCTCCATAGGATATGCTCTTTGGATTTGTACTTCAGTTCTTACTATTTTGTGTTCTGCAGTAGATACACTCCAGACCTGCTTTCTTTTGTTTCCCTCCCCACTTACTTAAATATTCATTTCTACCTTTTTCTTCTTTTGGGCTTCTTTTCCCTCTTATCTGCTCTCTGGCTTTTCTCACCTTTACTCTTGTTTACCATGCTCTGCCCCTTCCTCTCTTCTATGCTGTCTTATGCTCTTTCTCTTTTTCTCCTCCCCGGGGCTGCAGGTGTAAATTTTGCTTTGTTTGAACTACAGCAGTCAGGACCCTGAGTCTGAACCCAGGGTGTTTGTATGCCGTGCACAACTCTCACTCATCCAGTGCAAGCAACAGTATCCAATGAAAGTAAAGCTGTTTCACTGACCAAATTAAAGCTTGGTCTATTATGCTTTCCACTTTAGTGCAATAAGTTTGCCTTTAATGCAAAGATCTGCGGTGTTGACAAGAAAAAGTCCACTCTAAGGGGATTATTCTCTACTTTTTCTGAACTCCCTCAAACTAACACTTTGATTGCAGTCTTGAGTTTTCACTTGGGAACATGCACATCACAATTCCCGTGCAATTTTTGCCCAATATGCAGGTCAGGTAGTGTCAGCAGTGCGTTTTATCATGCCCAATTGATGTTCTATAGCTATAATAATCTTACAACTACGGAAGCATAGAGCTGCCACCCAGGTAAAAAGGGTTTGTACAATATACTTTTCACGTTCTTACAATATAATATCACGTTTCTACAATATACTTTTTATGTTCTTACAATATAATATCACGTTTCTACAATATACTTTTCACGTTC
>CAIGQQ010038153.1:958843-1005090 GCA_903798035.1 Danio albolineatus
TTATTATTATTATTATTATTATTATTATTATTATTATTATTATTATTATTATTAAAAACTGCTTTTATTCTTGCTGAAATAAAACACATAAGACTTTCTTCAGCAGAAAAAATATCGGAAATGAAAAAAATGAAAAAAATGAAAAAAATCCTCTGTTAAACATCATTTGTGAAATATTTAAAAAGAAAAATAAATTTAATAATTTAATAATAACTAATAATTCTTACTTCAACTGTATAAACATGAGTTTTTATTAGTATTAGGATAAAATTAATACTTTTCATTACTGTTTATTAAAAATCTGTGTTTGTCTCCCTTTGTAGACTTTATACAAAGCAGGGTCACCTTTGGCAGCAATTACTTTGTCTATCGACAAGCAACTGGTCCCTGGACTTCATTAAGTTAAGCAGGATCTGTGTTCAGACTGCAGTGTTTAAGTCATTTCACAGATGCTTAATTGGAATGACTGGGTCACTCCAGGACACCACTGCTCTGAGTTTTAAGTGTGTATTTTTTCACTGCTTCAGGTATCTATCCTGTTTGAAGATGAATCAACCTTGAAGTCTCAGAGCTGTGGAGGACTGTAACATGTTTCTTTCTTTTTTTCAGTATAATTCATTGTTCTTTGTGTCTGTCTGAGTTTCAGCCCCTGCTGTGGAGAAGCACAGAATTATGCAGCCGTCACAATGTTTTACTCAAAGGCCTAAATCACATCCTATGCAAGTGCATGAATGTAGACTTTTCTAGCTGTGTGTTGTTCTGTGAAAATGCATTCTGAAAGATACCACAGGGGGCAGTATAACAAGATTTGCTTAAAGATGCCCTATAAAGAAAATCTGGGTATACCTAAGCAAAGTCAAATAATAAGAGATCAGTATATGGAAATGGGCATACCATCAGCCTCAAACACCAGTGTTTCCTTACTCTCATGTAGATTCCACAAGTGTAAAACCCTGATGAAAAAATAGGCCTATTAGAACACAAAACCGACTGTTGCATAAGATTTGCTTGTACTTTAGGTCACATTCTACTTATGCGGACCTGATGAGCTGCCACATCATCAAGAGATCAGCAGTCAAAACTTAGACTTATGTGTTGCTCTGGTATCATTAATATGCATGCCTTATTCTTTGATTGATAAGCCACCATTTCGTAGTGAGACAACAATGACCATTTTCTTTAGTTATTTTTATGTTTATCCCTTTGTTATTTTTAGGGTTGTCTTTATATTAAATTTACTATGTATGTACTCTTATTTTGAATATGGGAGATCCAGATTGTTTTCTCTACATTGGTATGCGAGAGAGAGAGCAAGAGAGAGAGAGAGAAAGAGAGAGAGAGCTGCAAGTCAGAACGTAGCTTATTCATATTTACGACCATTCCAAATATGGTCAATATGGACCTTCTGAATCTAGGGATATTTTATGGGAACTATGAGCATATAAAACCATTTCTGAAGATTTTTTAAAACTTACCTAAGCTACATACCTACTATGTAGATATCAGAGAATCTTATTGAATAAATACTGTGTATGGCACATTTAAAAAGCTTTCAGGTATCTGTCTAGAAGTGTGTTTAAATAGCAATAACTTACATGCAGCATCTAAAAGGCTGCTTTACAAACATTAGGAAGTCTCATTTTCATTAGGTTCATGGTATTTGATTTTCAAAAGAGGTTATAGGCTAAGGCAAATGAGTGTGATAATGTGGTAGCATTGGTTTCAGATTTCCATGTTCATAATCCTTATGTGAGACTGGGAAATCAAAGCATTGTTGGTCATTGAACATTTGTTTTACTTTTTAGAATAAATGACCATTTATTATGACCGAATATCATACTTAATATTCAGTCAATTCAGTATTTTATTTCAGATTAATTTAGCTAAATAACATATTTTCACCATAAGATAAGGATTTTTTTTTTCAATTCATACATAATTCTAATTTAAAAACAGTACTTTTTAACACAATGAAGTGACAAAGCAAATTATTTACACTGTAAACAAACCATTTTGGTTCCCACTGACTTCTATGAGGACAAAATTGAGAAATTTCTCAAAATACTTTCTCTTGTCTTCCACGGATTGATTCATTCCTTTTTTTTTTTGATCTGATCATTTATGTGTCTTTTTCCTCTCTCCTTTTCTCCTGTACAAACCAGCAGGATGAACAAACCCATCCACTGACCTCTCGTTTTTCTATTGAGATGTTTATGAGCTTGCCGGTAGATATCCGTGTCTGTTCAGTATCTCCTGGGTCCTGACTAAAAGCTAGAGATGCTTTTCTGAAAGGGAAGGGGAGGATGTTACAGTGCCATTTACACTTAGGCCAGAACACACACTTGAATGCATGGCCAACACATGAAGCAGACTATCCTGTTGTGCATACTGTACTTTCCATGCATTGTTTTATTACTGCTGTGTTAACAAGTAGATCTTTACAACAGGTACAGTAGCTACAGTATGTCACAAAAGTGAGTACACCCCTCACATTTCTGCAAATATTTATTTATATCTTTTCATGGGACAACCCTGCAGAAATGACTCTTTGACACAATGAAAAGGAGTCAGTGTAAAGTTAGTTTAGCAGTGTAAATTTAGTGTCCCCTCAAAATAACTAAAAATACAGCCAATAATAGCTGAACCCCTGGCAACAAAAGTGAGTACACCCCTAAGTGAAAATGTACAAATTGAGCATAATTAGACATTTTTCTGCCCCTGTGACATGTGACTCATTAGTTTTACACTGTCTCAGGTGTTTCCAGATAGAAGGCGAGTTAAACTCCACTGAAAGTTCAACATGGCATCTCATGACAAACAACTCTCAGAAGACCTGAAAAAACAAATTGTTACTTTGCATAAAGCTATAGGCTATAAGAAGATAGCCAACACTCTGAAACTGTGCTGCAGCCAAGGCCATTCAATGCTTTAAGAGGACAGGTTCTTCTCAGAACACGCCTCGCCATGGTCAGCCAAGGAAGCTGAGTGCACGTTCTGAGCGTCACATCCAAAGATTGTCTTTAAAAAAAAACGGATAAGTGCTTCCAGCATTGCTTCAGGTATTGAAGGGATGGGGGGTCAGCCTCTTCTAAAGATGCACAAGAAAGCTCGCAAACAATTTGCCGCAGACATTCAAACTAAGGACCAGGATTACTGGTACCATGTCCTGTGGTCTGATGAGACCAAGATAAACCTATTTGGTTCAGATAGTGTCAAGCGTGTGTGGTGGCAACCAGGTGAGAAGTACAAAAACAAAAGTGTGTCTTGTCTATCATTAAACATGGTGGTGGGAGTGTCATCATGTGGGACTGCATGAGTGCTGCTGGCATTAGGAAGCTACAATTCAATGAGGAAAACATGAATTCTGACAAGTACTGTGACATACTAAAGCAGAGCATGATCCCCTTCTTCCGGAAACTGGGCCATAAAGCAGTGTTTCAGCATGATAATGACCCCAAATACACCTCACTGGCTTGCTAAAGGGACTCAGGGTAAAGGTGATGGACTGGCCAACCATGTCTCCAGACCTAAACCCCTTAAAACACCTCTGGGGCATCCTGAAAAGGAAGGTGGAGGAGCACAAGGTGTCAAATGTCCACCACCTTGGTGATGTTGTGATGGAGGAGTGGAAGAGGATTCCAGTGGCAACCTGTGAAGCTCTGGTCAACTCCATGTCCAACAGAATTAAAGCCGTGCTGGAAAATGATGGTGGCCACACAAAATATTAACTTTTCAATTTTTTTCTAAGGGGTGTACTCACTTTTGTTGCCAGGGGTTCAGCTATTTTTGGCCGTATTTTTAGTTTTTTTGAGGGGACACTAAATTTACACTGCAAAACTAACTTTACACTGACTCCTTTTCATTGTGTCAAAGAGTCACTTCTGCAGTGTTGTCCTATGAAAAGATATAAATAAATATTTGCAGAAATGTGAGGGGTGTACTCACTTTTATGACATACTGTATAAACGTCAATTTGGTGTGAAAGTCATTGTTTTATGTAGCCAATTGCAATTTTTTTTCTTTGCAGCCAAGTTAAATCTCTATCAAATAAGCAAGGGAATAGGTAGACTTTTAAAATAAAAGTTATAATGGTTGCAGTAGCTACTCTGATTTCTATAGTGCAGAGATTCTCTGGCAGATGGAGACCACAAAACTGCTGGTGCAGGACTAAGGTAGTAAACCTCGCTTGACAGGATTTGCAGTAACGTGCCATAAAGGACAGATCAAGTGGGCCGAGTGCAGCATTGGTCTCTAGGGACTGGGGGAAGCAGGACTCTGACGAGAGTGAGTGGAATGAGAGCGATGCAGTTAGATGAAGGATGTAGGTAGGTGACCAGTGCCTCCAAAAGTCATGTGGGTTCAGACACAGGTACAGTTGTTGCAAGCGGATTCATTTATGTGTTAGAGATACAACTGTGTGAGCTCTTTTCAGCCTTTCTACACACACAAACGCACATGTTTGTTTTTTCAGAAAATTGTGGGGACATTCTATTGGTTTCTATTGTTTTTATACTGTGGAAAAAACTATATTTATTATGGCCCAACCCAAACCCTAACCCTAACCCTTACAGGAAACAGTGTAGTTTTACTGTCGGGAAAAAAACAGCTTATTATAGTCATATTCATTGGGCACTGTGTCAGATTTTAAGACTCAAAAGATCTGCAAGCTCTCAATGACTATGTTTACATAGACATCAGTAATCTAATTATTTGCATTAATCTGAATAAAATAATATTATGATTTGGGTGTTTAAATGAGTTGCTTTTAGAATGTTTCTTTTAAGTTCCCATTTAACGTTATAGTAGTTCGATTAACATCATGACATCACCATTCAATGCATTTCACTCAACAGATCATGTTCATTATGGCAACGTATGTGATTTTGAGCGTTTCGTTTTTAATATCATGACAAACTCTGAGGCATTGGACCAGAGTATGCAGTAAGGACTGGTGGGAGAATTTTTAGCAGTTATAATTTACCTCTTTCACCAAAAATGTGCTGTTTTGTTTGAAGCTATTCTCATTAGTTTGTTGTCAAATGCCTAAAAACTTCTGTGTGTTCTTCCTGTCACAAAATGTAATTGAATGTATTACAACATGCTAATAGTTTGATTAAGGTGTTTACATGTCGGCACTGCAATAATTCGATAAAAAAGGATGTACTCAACATGTCTTAGTTCAATAATGACTTTAGTGGGATAAAGGTGATTAAAAATTGCTGTTTACATAGTAGAGACTTAATCAGAGTATTATTAAAACTGAAGTATTGGTGTCCATGTAAACACTCACTGTAAGGCCCAATAACTAGAATGGCAGAATTCAGTTATTAACTTGTGAGTTCACCGACGTTTCATAATATCATTTGATAAAACTTCTATAGATAAATTTAATTAAAAATTAAAAGCAAGCAGTATTTACTCCTCGTAAGTTGCAGTCCTTGAGTCCATGCATCCACAAGTGGATGGCACTTTGTTCAGGTGTACACAGAGTATAAAACGTTTTAAGATTGTCAACTTTCTAGCACTTCCAGAGGTAGTCAAAAACACATTAGGTGAGATTGCTTTTCAGATGTTTCTGTGGGTGAATGTGTTTGAACATTCACAAAAAGACCACCTGCTGTCTGCCTACCGACCTAACACATATGCTGGATATGATGGGACGTGTCGTGAAAAAGTGCACCAATTTTGCTGCATTGTACCAAACTCGTAGATTGCTATTGAAACCACAGTTGCAATCCACATAATTTTGATTGGATTGTTTTGCCACTTGCTGGTAGGCTGTGCAGCATGAGTTTGTTTTTCAGTACCACCTGTGCATTGCATTGACCGCTCCCAAAAAAAAGTGATAATAAAGCATGATGAAATAAAGAACGCGCTCAATTAAATCAAGACATACCGTAAGTGGTACATCAAGAGTAATATATATATTAAATTATAAATTATATTAAATTAGATATATTAAATAAAATGAAAAGGCAAAGGCCTCTAGATTACTATTTACTTAAATAGGGCAGTAATGTCTGACGTTGCTTAGACAAAAGTCTTGTCTCTTAACAGAAATAATTTACAGTATAGAATATAAAGTCATTGTGTAGTGGAAAAAAAAATATTGTGTATGACTCCCATGAGCTTGGAGGACTGCATCCATACATTTCTGCAATGACTCAGAATCACCTGGAATGGCAAAGAAAGCATTCTTGCAGGACTCCCAGAGTTCATCAAGATTCTTTAGATTTATCTTCAATACCTTCTCCTTGATCCTACTCCAGACATGCTCAATAATGTTCATGTCTGGTGACTGGGCTGGCCAATCCTAGAGCACCTCCTTGACCTTTTTTGCTTTTAGGAACTTTGATGTGGAGACTGAGGTATGAGAAGGAGCGCTATCCTGCTGAAAAATTTGCCCTCTCCTGTGGTTTGTAATGGGCAGCACAAATATCTTGATACTTCAGGCTGTTGGTGTTGCCATTTACTCTGCAGATCTCTCGCATGCCCCCATAATGAATGTAACTCCAAACCATGATTTGTCCTTCACCAAGATTGATTATCAGTATTGGGTCCATGCAGGTTCCATTAGGTCTTCTGCAGTATTTGTGATGATTGGGATGCAGTTCAACAGATGATTCATCGACCTTCTGACACTTGATCACCAATGATTATCTAGAATGTCAAGTTATTATTTGTTGCACTTACAACAAGACTTTTGTCAGGCACTGTATATATTTTTATTTTTATTTTCTTTTTTTTTTGGACAGTAAACCTACTTTAGCAGCACACTGTTTGGCTTTTTTTAAATAGAATTTAAAAGAGTTTCTTTTATGGTGCTACCTATCCCATACACACTCCTCATCGACATCCATCTCTCCATCCTTTCATTACTCTCCATTATAGGAGCATAAGGGAGAAGAGAATGAGTGTGTCTTGGTTAAAAATACGGAGTGCTTAGCAAGCAGGAGATGGAGCGGCAGGTGTTTAAGATTCAGAGACCGTCTCACTGTGTACTTTAGCTTGAGCAGAGCTGTGCCGTACCATCCCAACCTGTGCTTCATATTTCTGATACCCGGGCTAGGATGGAAAGAGACAGAGAAAGCGAGTAAAATGTCTTGCTGTTTGGCGAATTATTATTTAGGAGAAAAAAATTGAGTGGAGTGCATTTTGGGAGGATTACACAGATTAAAGCATCAGGCTAAAACTGTGTGTGTGTGTGCACATGTGTGTGTGTTAGGATGAGATCAAGAAAGAGAAATAGACTTTAAAAAGTAAGAGGTTGAGATGACGTAAACCAAAAAGTCATTGCGGTGCAAGCTTCTACATTTTGATTAAAGATTATGAAAACGAACATCTAGTTTTTTACAAACACTGATGCACCGAATAAGATCAGGAACATGTATTAAGAAAATGGGATTAACTTTGACTTCGTATTGACTTTATTGTCTTAACTATTTCTCCCAGACAGCAGAGATTAAATGAAAGCTTTTGTTTAAATCTCCTGCTGTGTTTTTTTTTTCTGCTAAAATGCAGACCACAATAATCTCACATGGATGATCTCAGTTTGCCAAAATACAAAATAAAGTCTATCATCAAATGTTTGAGATTTTAATACAAACTCATACATTTCTCATAAAATTTAAGGCTTTATGTAAAATATGATGATGTTTTCATGGCATCAATATGAGGATTTTAGTATATGTTGTACTGTATGTAAGTGTAGACGCACTTATGTTGATACATGTTTTTGAAAGAGCACCTTGGATGAAAATCAAGTTTTGTAAGCTGTTTGGATAGAACTATCTGTATGTATAGTGTGCCCACTGTCATGTTGGAGTGATACAATTGAATTCAATTCAAATCACCTTTATTTCTATAGTGCTTTTACATTGTAGATTGTGTCAAAGCAGCTTCACAAAGAAGGTTATAGTGAATTGAAAGAGTGTCAGTCCAGTTTTCAGAGTTGAAGTTCAGTTCAGTGTGGTTTAACATGCACTACTAAGAGTCCAAACACTAAAGAGCAAATCCATCTATGCGCAGCTTCACATGTCCCGAACCATGCAGGCTAGTGGCGACAGCGGCGAGGAAAAAACTTCACCAAGTCACAAAGTGAAGAATTTAAAAACCTCGAGAGAAACCAGGCTCAGATGGGCATGACCATTTCTCCTATGGCCAAACGTCTTGTGCAGAGCTGCAGTCTAGGCGCCGGAGGCCGGATAAGCTGGACGTCAGCGAGACTCGTCTGTCCTTGGAGCATCACAGGAATCAGTCTCATGCTGTCCACTCATCCATGCACCAAAGCAGCTGCTCAGGATACAGCCTGGTCCAGGATTTTGGAACCTTGGGATCGTCTTTTCACAGGTCTTGGATCACATCAGTGGCGCTGCATAGTCTCTGGGGCCTCGGAATGTGTCTCCCCAGTTGGAAATAGATAATAAAGAGAATATTTAGCGTAGCTGCTGTTCATAGTGTATATAAATGAGATGCGTGGAGCGCATTCATGCATCATACCGCTATGTGATGTATTGAGTGTACTGTATAAACCAAACAAGTCTCTCTAATAATTTCCTGACACTGAAATTGGACCCAAATCCCAGTGATTTTAAGGCCCCCTGCAACGTGCGTTTTTCTACCGAATTGATTGACAGCCACCATGTTTAATAATGACATGTATACACATGTCCACAGAACACTTTTTCAGCAAATAAACTGGGATTTAAATATTTGTTACAACATTCTGTGATTTTTTTTTATAAGTTGTTTAAAACGTTTTTTAAACTGAGCATGTTTGTAATGTAATTCTTAACCGCTATAATCACCACAGCTGCATGGTGTCAGTAAACGCTAATATGTGTGTGCGTGTGTGTGTACTGCAAACGGCATTTGTATGAGACTCATCATAGCAGAAAGGCTTGAATAAACTCCACCACAAATACATCAAATAAACGTAATTGGTATTTTCGACCAATGAGCTGTATTTCAGCTTCATCCGTCTGTCTCTGTAAATGTGCTGTTTATCTGACATAACACATGATGAGACATGCACGTGGGAACATGGGCAGGGAGACACAACTCATTTACATTTAAAGCCACAAAACAGTTACAATGTTTTCAGACAGCAAAATGGGCAGATTCTGGAGGCTATAATAAATGATCTGATGTGTATTTTAAGCTGAAACTTTACTGATACATTCTGGAGACACCAAAGGCTTATCTTACATCTTGTAATAGAGTTAAAATAGGTGCCATTAAACACAATATGCTTAAAAAGCATGCATCAAAAGAATTATAATGTGTAGGGCATATGGAAATGCAATGAGGCACATTTTTATTTAATTTATTATGCTTATGTAGTGTTATGTAGTGAAATATTTGATATTGTTTGATAGTTGCATTGTTGTTCGTGTATTTTATTATAAAACTAGATATAAATCGAACACTTCGCCTGCTAAGTATACTGCATAGCATTTTATCACATTCTAGAAGTGTATGTGTGTGTGTGTGTTTGCATTTCCAGAAAGGAAAGTGAAGGTTGGTTGCCAGAAAGACCCAGACGCGAGTGTATCTGATCATCTGTCATGTTCCTGTCTGTCTGTCTCTGCTCTGTCACTGTATAAGTGCACACCAGAAGAGTGAACCTTTCCAGGTTACTGTGATGTAGCACACAGAATTCTTTCAATGTTCTAATCACTCCATCTCCATCTCTGCCTCTCTCTCTCCCTCAATCCTGGGCACTGACCTCAAGGTCATTTTGACATACGCCTTCATCAGCACACACAACCTGGTAAACACCCAACATGACAGATTGAGCACGCTGTTTCCGTTTTTTGCTTACTTTATCCTTTATGTCTTTGAAACAATGTTCAGTCAGAATATTGAGTAGAGAGCTGCCGGGGAGCTGAGAGAACAGCGATTTAAATGTGAGCAATATGCTGACCTCCACAATTTCCTGCCTGTGGTCTTTTTCTCGGAGCTCTCGGAATGACGTGGCATTATTGATTCTGTGCCAGGAAATGTTTGACAACACATATTTTGGCAGGAGAAAGTGGGAAAGGGTGAGGCAGAGAATGAATAATAGCCTTAGATGATGGAGGAGTGTGTAGGCTGATGTCTGATGTGCTTGAGCAGGAAGACTCAAAGAGCAGCAGCAGCAGTGCACTGGAGAAGACTTAATCACATTACATCATATCACACTATACAGCGTCTGTCCCTGCAGGACTGCAGCACCATGTTAAACATCCCTTTTCCTCTATTTCAAGGTCTTTCATTGTTTTTATGGCTTTTTTTCCCCATTACTCATCACTCTTGCCTGTAGAAACAGCTCTGAGAGGGTACTCAGCTTCATATTTTATCACATCTGTGACAAAGTCACAAGCTTTAAAACATCAGAGACAAGACATCAGTCTTGGAATGTCTGTGAGCTTTGTGATATCTTCTTTCCTCATAGCATCACTTCATCTTTATTCTTTCTCTCTCTCTCTCTCTCTCTCTCTCTCTCTCTCTCTCTCTCTCTCTGTTTGTTCTTAGATGTGTTTATACTGTATCTATCTATATGCAGGGGTTGGAGAATGAAACTGAAACACTTGCTTTTAGACCAAAATAATTCATCAGTATGGTAGGGCCTCCATTTGCCGCCAATACAGCATTAATTCAGTGGCACTATTGAAACTGACGCTTAGCATTGGCCCAAGTGATCGAAGGTTTGCCTAGGCCATACTATACGTTGACCCTGTGGAGCACATTTAATTCTGCCATGAAATGGGCAACTGTGGTTTTATGTTTTATACAACCTCTTTCAGCTTCCTCTTGCATCGACAGTTACTCCTGTTGGATGTGGTTTGTCCTCCTTGGTGGTATGCTGACATGGAGACTGTGGCTCTTGATACCGTCACAAATACTTGCTGTCTTGGTCACATATGCACCAGCAAGATGCGTACCAACAATTTTGTCTTTTGAACTTTGATATGTCACCCATGATGTTGTGTGCATAAATATGTGACGAAGAGTTAATTGCCTATTCAAAAAAAAAAGTGCCCTTCACTTGATGAAACAAATGAATCAATGGCTCAATAACTTACTTGTACTGCCACTTACTAGCAGTTTTAGATTATTATTATTATTTACAGTTTTACTTTATTAAAAATATATATTTCCTTATTATTAATAAAAACCAATAGTTTACTCAGAAATGTACTTATAAAAATGTGGAACAACATTTTGAAAACAAAACTCAGACAAACAGATGCAATAATGACTAAAATATTGCATCATGCATCACAGGGCAGTAGTTGGCAATGACATGTTGGGCCCTATCATACACCTGGCACAATAAGGTGCAAGACGTGTTTGCCGCAACGTGTGCTACTTTCAGACTAGCGCAACAGTAATTTTCCCGGTTTGTGCCATGTTGTTTAAATAGTAAATCCATTTGTGCCACTTTGTGGACTCATGGGTGTGTCTGTCTAGAAAACAGGTATGTTAAGGCGCATTGTTGGCACGTTGCTATTTTGAGCAACTAAAATAGACTGTGCAATAGACCAACTAAAAGCAGGTCTAAAGTCCAGCACAAAGAGCATTAGTTGTGTGCCTTAAATGCTTGCACATTGCTTAATACACACAGGATGTACAGCAATACATAATTATTTTTACAAAAGATAAAGAATTAAAGGAATAAAATATTGCAAAAATTATTATTTTCTTCATAAATATAAAAACCACTACCTCCATGCCTTCTTGGTCTTGGGGGCTTTTTTTTGTTTTGTTTATTCATGACAATTTGCATTTGTATAATGTTATTAGCATTATTATTATTATTAGCAGTGTTATTTATTTATTAAAAAACAGGTTAGATTTGTCCACCTGTGGGGTTTTGGACCATTTGGGGCATAATCAGTCATCATTTTAGTGTCTTCTGAAAACTTTTTTAAATTGAAACCCATATGCAGACCACTGTTTTTGTGTAATGCATGTCTAAAATGTATTTTTTCCATTTTTGATGAAAAGTTTGTAAACATCCCTTTACAATCTCTCATTCACAAACTGAACAACAGTTTGTTTGTATTTTTCGGATCTGTGCTCACTTGCTGGAAAAATAATACCCTGTAGGAAGCACTGCGTTGTTTTTGTATCAGTTTGTTTACAATGGCCCGTTGTAAAATAGAGAGTTGTTTTGTTTTTTAATTAGTGAGTTAGTGTAATGTGTCCACCTTACAGGAGTACTCTTCTAGACTGTTGGAAAAGAATCCCATAATGCCTTTTTTATGAACAGCTTTATACCAAACGTCAATTTTTCTATTTGTCTTGTGTCCCTTTAATATTCAATAAAGTGGATGCCCTGAGTAATAAAAGACTTTGCCCAAAGCACCACAGGGTTATCTGAAACTATAGAAACCAAGTTGCGAGTGTTTTCCATAATTTAATTTGAATCTCTTTATAAAAGCCTGAATATTAGATGTTGAGAGTAAAATAGTTTATAGTAATGCCTTCCGCTATATGTGCTGCACTTATGCATTTAGGTCTAGACTCCTGCTGGGCTTTCGTACCTCATGAATAATTTTTTTTGATGAATATCTAATGCATTTCCATTAAAAATATAAGATGAAAATGTTTGAAGGTCCGAGTTCAAATTGGAATTTTAGCAAACAGCTGACCCCCAGAGGTTTGTGTTTTGTACGTTTTCATATATGGAAGCAAGCGCTGAGTTCTGCACATGCCGGTAATGCGTTTGGTGTTGTTTATCAGAGCCTCTAGTATAGTATACAGTCAGATGAAAGCATTTGTGTGTGCGTAGCTGTAGCCCTTTCAATTATTCAACTCTCTGTCCGACCCCTCATCTCGTCCTGACATCCCCACTCCCAGGTCCCCGTATCTCATTCACTAAGCAGCTCACAGATCGGATTATCCCGACTGCATTTCGTTTTCAATACATCCATTTATGCATTCTCAGACCCTCCCTCTAGATTCAAACAGCCAGCCAGACCACCTAACATTCAATCAGAGGCTCATTGCGGAAAGATGGCTGTCAGTTCGTATAACCTGTTTAGTGCTAATACAAAGGCTGCAGTGGTAGCTCTCTGTTTCATTGTTGTTCATGTGTGGGACTGCGGCAGTCAAGTTGAGCCAAATCTATTCCACCCATCCTATTGATTTTAATTCGTCATCATTATACTCTAGTGCTCACCCAGAATGCACCCGAATCCCACATGTAAAGTCCAAGGATGAACGGTTTTGAAAATCCTGCTTTAGTAGTTTAAAAGTTAGATACTGTACCTCGAAAGTTACGCAAGTTTAGTCCCCTAAACCCATTTCTTTTTCACATATGAAAAGGTTTGAAATCTGAAATTTCTGTATTTCCATTTAAAGGGCCATGTAACCCCCTCTTTCAGTTAAAGTCTTCAAAATTTTTCAAAAAATGCTCTGAGATGGGCGTGGAGCTCTGCGAGCAGAGGGTGGAGTGTGCGTGGCCGGCAGAGCAGGGGAAAAAAAGGGGAGCGAACAACTGTTATCAGTTGGATCACAAGATGAGACACAAACTGTGAGGAGACCCATGATTTTATAGTTTACAAAGTTAAAATGCAAAGAAATAAACAGTTATTTAATGTCTACGTTACGTTTGTTGTTTCTCATTTTATATACACATAACCACAATTTGTTATATCATTATAAAGATAATCGTGTTAGATAAACACTATAAATGAGAAGGACTTCTCTCCTCCTCAATACCCGGGTCTGAATGCAGACACTAATGCTTGCTGCAAACCAACAGCTTTGCTGTATCGGGCCCTGACAGCATTGCTGGGAAAAACATCAAGCAGCAAACCCTGTGGGTCATGGAAACAAACACATACGACCAGTGATGTGCGCGGACGCGATCTCACCCAGTCATGTGTCTCACAGCTTGGCAGGTCTGCCTTGCCTTCGGAAAGCACATGCTCTCATGAATAATTAAGAAGCAGGGTCTTCTCATAGGATAAGAAAACTCAGCTATGAATAATAATGAGAAAGTGATGCATCATCAATTCACTAGCAGATTGTGTTGATTGTGCCCCCCAAAAAAATTTTATCCCGGAAATTAATTGACAAAAGCTCAAAATTATTAAGTTTTCCCCACAACTAAAGCTCACAAGTGCTAACAATGTCTTACCTGATTCTCAACACACACAAAGGTACTCCATGGTTTCTTGAACCTTTAAAGTCTCTACAACTAAACCTTCTTCAAAACATTCATATAGATATAAAAATGGATATGAACTGAGTGATTCATTAAATGAAATTAAAGTAGCTTAAGAGACAAAATTGCTTTTGATGGTCAGATGAAAATAATGGTTTATAATAATCTAAATATTGATTATTGATAACAAAAAAATAAAAGCTCAACCATGTCACCTTTTAAAATGATACTGTATGTAATGTGGATTGAAAGTCCTGCAGTTGCTATAAATATAACTAGAAAATATATGACAAAGTTTATACTGTATATACAGTATCCACTCTGACACTTTTAAGGGTCCTGTGAAGTGCTTTGAAATGTTCTTTTTTTTTTCGGATGTTTGAAGTAACCTCAACTGACAAACGAAGAGAGAGTGGGTCAGAGTAGCTCCTCCCCTTTTTAAAAAACAGCCAATAGCGTTTTGTTATATCACAGCTCTGCCGGTGAGAGTTGTTGAGCTCAAGCGCATCAAATGAAAAGCAAATGAGAAGTGCCTTGAAGGGAACTGGACATGTCAAATACTAGAAAGCATCTGATTGGTCATGATTTGATGAGAAGCTGAAGTTTGAGGTGACGTGGATAAAACCGTTGATCAAGTACAACTACAAGCCTTACATGTTTATATCAGTTTTATATCTTCCAAACATGAATTTTCTCATTGTTTTGTACCACATTAGCTTAGAGATGTGGTTGAAGACTAAAATACTGATAATAACATTTAAAAAAAAACCATTATTTTAATTTCACTGAACTTTTAAATTCATTATTAAGTGTGTATTTAGCTGTGAATGAGTGGTACAGGTGAGCTTGTAGCTTGTGACATTAGCTGAAATACACACACAGTATCAGTTTAGAGTAAATCATGTGTCTATTCTATGTGTTTGTCTAAAATCCAGCATATTTATAAAAGCCATAAACAGATAGTGTATTATATGAGCCCTCCTCTGTTATATTTCTGTTTTTCTTTTTGTGTCTTTATTTTAATATGTATATATACACCCAATCATAATCATTGGAAGTAATAACAATATGGCTTCGATAAAAGTTTCTGATAAATGCTAAAATGTCAATTTAAATTTCATCCTTGTTGCTCACGTACCTTTATCTGAGAGTGCAAAATGACTAAAAGAACATAAAGCGTCAATATTTTGATTTGAATAGTTGTGGATCCCTGCTGCTATGTATACTAATCTCTAAGTCTTCATTATAATGTGCTCTTCAGCTCTGTAGGTGATTTCTAAATGTACGTATACAGGTTGTGTAGACGTTAGAGCTGTGGTTGATTGGTTTTAGGTAGAGAGGAGGGGGAATGCCATTGACATTTCTAGTGGATTCACAGAGATAAGGTCACCCTAAGTGCATTAGCGCTGAGAAATTGACAATCAGCCTGACGAGTTGCAAATTGTTATCCTTCTTTAACATGCATAATGCCTGCAGCTGCAGCAGCAGCCACTTCATCCCCACTGCAGAGAGACGGGGAGTAAAAGCCAGAGAAATGAGATGAGAGGAAGGTGTTGGAGTGGAAGGGGGGAATGAGAATGACTGAGAACTGAGGAGAGTGACAGAAATAGAGAGAGAAAACGAAGGCAGAGTATGTACTGGACAGTGGAGGACAAATGGTGTGCAGAGCATTTAAAATTGCTGAATTTGCACAAATGAATCACCTCAGAGCTGCTGCACTTTGATAATATGTCCATTCACACTGTCAGTTTGTTGCTTCTGAATGAGAATGAGACTTTACAAAGGCTTTTCAGACTTCTCAGACAAGCAGAAGCATGAACGATGTTTGAAAGGTTTTTGAAGCATGAGGTTGTTATAGGACGGCAGGATATTTATTGAGCGAGGTTTGCTGTGTTTGCAGTGCAATATTTGCTCCATTAGTAGTTGAATTGATGGTGAATTGACAGCCTCTCATTTAAAGTGCACCTGTGATGCTAAATCAACTTTTGGAAGCTGTTTGAACAGAACTTTGTGTAGGTATAGTGTGTCCACATTCACATGGGATTGATAAAAACACAAGTCTCTTTTTTAAAGTCTCCTGATGATCCAAATCACAGTGATTTTGATGCCCACCGTAACATATGCGTGTTAACATGTCTCCATAGTAACGCATATAAACATGTCCATGTAGCAAAATAGAAATAACAGCGTATATTAACTTTTATTCTATGATATTTGCCTCAACTAGACGTGCAAAAACAATGCAAAGTTTAACATGTGTGTACTGCGGACTTTGTAATGGTGTTGAGTGGGTGACTCATCATTGCAGAAAGGCTTGAATAAACTCCACAACCAATACATCAAATAACCTTACTTGGCATTTTAAAACTCTGAATATCTGCTTCATTGCTGTTTATGTCACTGACTGCTGTTTATGTGACGTGGGCAGGGAAAACCAGCTATTTTGCATTTAAATGCACAGGCAACAAAACATCTACAATGTAATTTTAGTCCAAAATTCACATATTCAGAGGGTATAATAAATGATCTGATGGGTATTTTGAGCTGAAACTTTACAGACACATTATGGAGACAGCAAAGACATCTTAAATCTTGTCAAAGGGTAAATTAGGTGCCCTCTTTAGGTAGATGATTAATATCACAGTGTTGACCTGTATTTGGGCACTGATATGCAAGTGTGATCTTTCTGGGAAACAGACAGTTTATTGTTGCTATTGTAAGCATTTGTGTGTTACTGGTAAAGTCATTCTGTTACTTTTCTGGTAATTTACTGTAATTGTTTTATGAAATGGGCTAATTAAAACACAACCATTAGTTTATAATATGAGAGAGTACAGCTCAATCTTGCCCAAAACTGCAATCTCACAACTGAAGTTAAAAAATAACAGAGTGGCAGCTTTAACAAACTCAAAACAACATGTCCTCGCAAAGATAAAACAATGGCTAATGGTCACTAAACTTAAAATAAGCCAGACCAAATTGAGAGAACTGTGGCAGTGACATTTTATTTTAAATGTCCCTTCCACATTAAAGCTTTCTCATTTTTTTTATGCTAAGCTTAAGGCCATTGGTTTTCAATTTAAATGCAAAGCGATTTGACTGAAAATAAATTAATTGAGAATTAAATTTGTTCCTCACTCTCTACCTACATTTTGTTTTGATTTAACAGTAAAATAACTGATGAAATCATGCTTTATTTGTATTTTTGTAAGTACCAAATAACCATCAGATGATTTTTTAAAATATAAAACATATGCATGGAGAATGTTTTATTATACTATTTGTATTCCTTTTGTTATTTGTTTTACTTAATTAAATTAAGTATGTATGTTTATTTCTGTTTATTTCACTATTTTAGCTGTTAAATATTGGTTAAACTATTTTGAATCGCATACCTTTCAAAATAAATACAATTGAGTAAAAAATAATCAGACCAGTTATCAATCTCTGTCTACAAAGTATGCAGATTTAAACATTTTTAAATATAACTACACTTGGAATCAGATCTATTAAACACCTTTTGATGTTTTTTTCTTTTTAAATATTTACCAAATGATGTTTAACAGAGCAAATTTTCACAGTATATCTGATCATATTTTTTCTTCTGGAGAAAGTCTTATTTGTTTTATTTTGAATAAAATTTGCATTTATATAATAAAAGCAGTTTTTAATCTTTTAAAAACTCTTTTGAGGTCAAAATTATTAGCCCCTTTAAGCTATATTTTATTTTGATAGTCTACAGAACAAACCATCATTATACAATAACTTGCCTAATTACCCTAACCTGCCTAGTTAACCTAATTAACCTAGTTAAGCCTTTAAGTGTCACTTTAAGCTGTATGGAAGTGTCTTGAAAAATATCAAGTAAAATATTATTTACTGCCATCATGATAAAGATAAAATAAATCAGTTATTAGAAATGAGTTATTAAAACTATTATGTTTAGAAATTTGTTGAAAAAAACTTCTCTCCGTTAAACAGAAATTGGAGAAAAAAAATTCAGGGGGTTTAATAATTCTGACTTCAACTGTATGTGGAAACAATATTTCATATTCCTTACATATCTTGTTCTCTGAGGCTGTTTCATATCATAGATCATACAGCACTGTTATAAATATTTGCTGAGACACAATTGTGATCATAAATTACACACACCTGCATTACTGTGAGCAAGCAGCTGACCTTAAAGCACCTGTGAGTGAGCATGTACAGAAACAAAACACATTTTATATAAGGATAAGAACACACAGCATCTACAAAACCATCACATCTCCAAGTGTCTTCCAGTAACTGCAAATTGCAAAGTTAATTGGCCAACATGCCATGACTGTGATACATTCCCTTGAGTTTTGCTTGAACTAATGCGTCTCACCAAATATTAATTAAATCTGCTATCTCAGCATCTTTCAGCTGATTCTGCTCGCTCCTCCTCTGGTTTTAAAGATTTAAGCAAGACACTTACTTTCACTGAATGATAACAACATGACAAAAACCAACCAATGATATTCCTGTGTTAACAACATGTGTGGTTTCAGGTCATACTGCAACAGAAATGTATAGCTTCGAGGATCACATCTGTAGGCATGTCACATGAGGGAAAAATCTCATTTGGGTCACTTCCAGTATGTTTCTCAAACATCCAGTGTTTAATTCAGGCATTTCAAGGTCAAAGTGGTCTGGTTTGTCTTTTCTGTAAGCCATTCCTCCCCCACCGCTTCAATCTGACCCCTGACTCAGGCTAATTAAGTGATACAGCTTGACTTATCGGTTAGTGTGACTAGAATACTAAAAGTAAACACTGAGTTTTTCTGTCTGCCCTCTCCCTATCTCATCCATTCCCCTTTCACTTTTGTGTATTACAAACCAACCTTTTGCTCTCTATTTTTAACTTCAACTTCTAATATGCGAAGCCTAAATGCATTGATTTTAAATTAAAATGCAAAGCAATGGTATTGAAAATAATTGAATTGGGAATTAAATTAGCTTCTCGTTCTTTCTTTCTCCACAGGGTGTGTGCTCGCAGAAATGCCACCATATGTTCATCGTTGAGACGGTGTGTGTGGCCTGGTTCTCCCTGGAGTTTCTGCTACGGTTCGTGCAGGCGCGCAGCAAGCTGCAGTTTCTCCGTGGACCCTTGAACATCATCGACGCCATGGCCATCCTGCCCTACTACGTGTCTCTAGTTGTGGACGAGAAACCCAATGACGAAAATGAGCGACCTTCTGGAGGTAAGGGCTACTTGGACAAGCTCGGGTTGGTACTACGGATCCTACGCGCGCTTCGTATCCTCTATGTAATGCGGCTGGCCCGCCACTCTCTGGGTTTGCAGACACTAGGATTGACGGTGCGTCGGAGCACTCGTGAGTTCGGCCTGCTACTGCTTTTTCTCTGTGTGGCGGTGACGCTCTTCTCGCCACTAGTGCACCTGGCGGAGAGCGAGCTGACCGGAGCGCAGGATTTCAGCAGCATCCCTGCTTCTTATTGGTGGGCGATCATCTCCATGACCACAGTGGGTTATGGAGACATGGTGCCCAGGAGCATCCCTGGTCAGGTGGTGGCGCTCAGCAGCATCCTGAGTGGGATCCTTATCATGGCCTTTCCAGCCACTTCCATCTTCCACATGTTTTCACGCTCCTATCAGGAGTTGAAACAGGAGCACGACAGGCTCTTTAAGGAGGAATGTGCGGCGGCCGCAGCTGCAACCACAGGACTCGAAGATGAGCAGGATGGAGGATGGGTGGCCTTTCCTCCTCCTAGACTAGTTCTTACTCCGGACACAGAGACGGCTGGCTCCTGTGAAGACCTTTCTCTACTTGGGAATGGCGGAGAGACTTCTGGGAATAACAAGCACCCTTTACCAGCTGGAGCTTTTTGAGAAATGCACATGCACTGTTCTCTAGAACAAACCTGTTCATCCTCGCCCTCGTATTGAACCCTTTCGAAGTGGAATTAAGTGGAAACATCGAATTTTTCATAGACAACTCTGTCTAAAGAGTTACAGGGCCTTGAAGCTATTTTGTCTTCCGTCAGCCACAAGCTGACTACAGCTCATGAAAGTACTATTTGCTTCCTATTCACACTGTGGACTTATTTGCTATGCCAGATTTAGCACTCCATGCAATAGAAATAAAAAATAAACCTGCATAGGTAATCTCCAAAGCCTTGTTTAAGACCATTAGACATATAGCAGAGAAATGTAGGTTCCTCAGATCGACTGCATTTTTGACAAATCCAAAGATTTGACTGTATCAGATGCAAGAATTGCTCTTCCAGAAAAAGTGCACATATAATTTCCTGCATTGGTCGGGACAGACATGCAGTGGCTCTTGTACAGCTCCAATAAAAAACAACAGTAATCTCCGTGCCCTGTATTGTTTATTAGGGTTCATAGAAGGCTTTTCTAATCCTCTTCTTTGAAACGCTCAATCATTAGACCAGTCAGTCTCCCTGTTCTCTTTATTTTACGAAACAGCACATATGTGTCCCTGCCATCTGCCGTCTGTGACATGCAGCAGTTACTGAATGATGAATTTGAGTGTTTATTGCTAGAGTTGAGACTCAGCCATATTGTGACCTCAATGAGGTCAAAGCCATTTGTGTCGTCTTCATCTCCTCTTACTGAAAGTCTGCTGCCCCCAGGTGTAAAGTTGTCTGTTTAAGGTCACAAAATTGTCCCGCTGCCCAGTGCTTGCAGGGTCCAGCTGGTAGAGTGGGGCAAATCTTGATGAGGCTGAGGATTATTAAACATGCAATAAATTCTCAGAGATATTAAAAAAAGTGATTTTAGAGCCAAACTCTGTGACAGACATTGCTTTGTCGACAAATCAGAAATTTGCACCTATAATCCAATTGTTCAGTCACGTTTCAGATACTCTATAAATGGCCCTTCTAGTTTCTACTGCTCAAAGTGCCAGAAGGCTGAGTCATGTATCAGAAAAGGTACTGAGGAAACAAAAAGGCTTTGATGGACCAATCAAATCGCATGTGTTGCTTTTCTCTGGATTAACCAGATGGTTGAATCATTAAAGGGCCATCAGCTTGTTCTTATCATAAAGGTTAAACCTGTTTATCACCTGTTGTTCTTTTATAATAGATATAAACAGTGCCAGGATCAGGTCTCAATTTGCATCAAGTAGTAAATACACTACGCCGTTTCTTTCAAAATCACTAATATTTACTAGAAATGTTACTCTGTGTTATCTTAAGAATGTTTTAGGTGGCAGTGTTCTTGTGAAGGGAAACAAAGTCAATGAGTGATGCCATGGCATTCTGTAAAGCATAGGTCTCAAACTCAATTCCCGGAGGGCCGCAGCTCTGCACAGATTTGGTCCAACCCCATCAAACACAGCAGATCCAAATAATCGAGGTGTTCAAAACACCTTTGTAGGGATATTTTACAGTTTTAACCCAAAGAATGACCAGTCAGTCAGATGACGAAGAGCCAGAGACAGAGATTCAAATAAATGAAGTTTACTGAAGATAGTTTGCAGTTTCATCAGCAGAAGCCTGCTTCAACACTCGCAATGACTTCCTAAGCTGCTCTGCTTACAATCACAAAATCAACAACAATTATACCCTCTACATGAGACTAGAAAGGGTGTGATTCCAGTAAACAATTTGACATGGCAAAGATAGACAATTCTAAATATGTATGTCAATGCAGGGCTGTATCTGAGTCCAGATAGGGATGGCGACAGGAGGCTTGGGTCAGGTCACCCGTAGACAATTAAGAGCTGGTCTCAGACCTGTAAAACTGACCCATCGGATGTACTGTATATACACATGCAATCTGTTTAAAAAAAAAAAACAAGGTTGTTTCTTCGTACTCTCAGCTGTCTTTTCAAACTAGTTCAAAACTGGTATAAACAGCATTCAGGCCGCTATATACTTACTACATACAAAGTTCCAAAACTACTTACTACTAACAAAACAATTTACAAAAAAGGACATCTCCTTGAACAGAATTAACCATAAAAAATAGCAAAATCACTTTAGACACTTTAGACAGTATTAACTCATTGGAAATACAGTAGAAACAGTTGTTCCCAGTCATCATGTTCAGCAGTTCCACTCAAAAGGTCTCCATAACCTATGACCTGATTTCGTGGCTCTTGAAAATAAAGTTAAAAGAGACAGACAAAGAGAGGAACAAGGACACTGAACATTCTTACATTAAGCAGTGTGTTAACTTATTCATCAGTCAAAATCATTTTAAAGTTAAATACTATTCAAATAATCATATTAATAAAATAATGAAAAAAAGGATCATGAGAAAAGGATAAACGCTGATCCATGCTGGGACGGATTGGTAAGCAGAAATCCGAATCCATCACTTTCATTTGTTGGATCAGCTCTGTTTGATCAGGGTTTGAGCAAAACTGTGCAGAGCTGCGGCCCTCCAGGAACTGAGTTTGAGACCTATGCTCTAAAGCAATGTTGTTGATAAATATCCATGATACATTAATAAGTCATTAGAATCCCAATGTTTAGAGTTATGTTGTACTTATCTATACTGTTACGTAATGACCTGGAAGAGAAAACCACATTCTTAACCGTCTTGGTGGAAATCTCTCTGTTGCAGTAGCAATTTCTATAAACTGAATAACCATCTGCACCATTTAATAGCATTAAATGGGAGGAAGCTTTGTGAGATATGCCATCAGCTCAGCTATAAAGATGCTTTTAGCCTCAGTGCTTATTGAGGAATCGTGGTGAAGGATGGTTTGACGGATGTATCGTATGCCATTATTTATCAAGGAAGGCCATATCTAGATGGCAAGTGTCTTCTGCTGGCACCGATGATTGATGTAGAAAGCATTGGGATGGTTTAAGAGGCCATCTATCAGATTTGCTTGATGGTAAGATTGATGGACTGTTCAAAGAGTAAGCTGCTTTTTAGATTTTAATATATGGTTGAGTTAAGTTCTAGTTCTGTCAACAAGTCGACTGATTTACAATGCAGTCTAAGCAACAAGTCAGTGATGCTTGTGTGTTTTTTGTTTGTCTTTTGGGTACTGTATATGACTCGTTGAATGTTGTACAGTATGTTTGTGACAGATGGGTAGATGAACAGTTCATTCATTTATACTTGTCATTGTCTTCATTCAACATTCAGGACAGTTATGTCTATCTGTCAGTTATTTTTATCCAGTCTTTATCCTATCTGTCTGTCTGCCATTTTATACACATACAGTATTGCAGTAATGCTTGCTCTAGTACTGTAAAGCTGTAGCAGCACTTAGCAGCACTTCTAGTTGTAGTGCAGTTATAATCATAAAGTTGCATTCAAAATCGAAATTTATGTAACTGGATGACAATGAAATGGAGATTATCTTTATGTGATAATGACAGCAGTTAGTTTCTCAGTGTAGTATAACTGTGTAGCAAATGCTGCTACATCTGAAAGCACAGGAACACCACACTTAATAGCATGTTTTTACTACAGTCTCACTTCATAACTTCAGTCGAGCAATCGAAATCAATCATTCAGTGAGATGATTCCATAGATATATGAATATTAGTCACATTGAATAAACAGAAGTAGTTAAAGGAGACAAATTATGCAATGATCACTTTTATAAGAGGTTTAAGCACAGTAATGAGCCAACAGTGTGTAAATATAGCTACCCTATTTTGGAAAAAATGTATTCCTTCAAAATGTATTCGATCACTGCATGTCATCAGAGAGGGAAAGTCTAATTAGAAAGACTAGACAGACCTGAGTGAGAAGCAGCCGTCCACCATTTGAGTTTCGCACCATACCTGTCAAAGATAATGTCAGTGACGAAGAGGCATTCTAAAAGTAGAGTTTGATCGGGCCAATCACACCAAACGCTCTTTTTACGTCGAGAGGTGCCTTTTTAGATTGATTTACTAATGGCTGTGAGCGTTTTGCACGCTGCTCAAGTGCCGTGCACCTCAAGTTTTTGCTGTTGCTTGCTGTGCGCCTGTAGTTGAATCAAGGCAACTCTGAGCGGGAAAAAAACGAATAGGGAGGATTTTGAAGATTGAGGTGAGACTTGTGATCGCTGTTTTGAGTTATCCAGAGTTGTATGACTTCACACATTGTGAATGTCACAATATTATTAAATATTACAGTTATAACAATATCAACAGCTGAGTCAGTCGTTGCCTAGGTAAATAAAAAAGCGCACCGCACTTCTTCTTTTTTTTTCAACTAAAAAAGCCAGTGTGATGCACCTCACGTTCTCAGAACAGAAAAGAGCATTGGGTATGATCGGCCCCTTAGGATGCACAAATGAACACCGTTGTCTCTATAGACCACCTTTTTCTGAGACATCTTTTGACATTTCCCGTTTTTCAGAGATAACATTAGTCCTGCTTTGAATCTGCTACTATGCTGATGCACAGGCATTTGGAGCTTCGCCCTCTTTTCAAAAGTAAAACAATCAAATTTGATTTTAAAGGGTATTTTGATTTTATCAGTATTTTGAGCTGAAATTTTGCATACACACTCTAGGGACAACAGAGACCTATTTTACAACTTGTGAATAGGGGCATAACAGGTCCCCTCTAAAGGTGCAGTATGTAAGTTTTTGACTCTTCTAAAGCATAAAAATACTAAAATAGTGTGGATATTTAAGAAACGTGCTCAGTGAACATTCTTGTTTATTTGAAAAACAATGCTGAAGTCAGATTTTCTGCTTTGAAAATGGGTTTTCCGTGCCAGAATACGGTCTATGTTTATGTTCTCCTAACCTGCCCGATCCCAGTTTAGCCAATTATATTTTAGCACTCCTGGTTGCCTTGGTAGAAAACCGCGTATTTCTTTCATTCATTCAGAAAGCCTCTGAAAGCATGCGTCCGTGACAGAAATGTGACCTCAGATTGAGACAGATTCAGTTTCAAATAAGGTTATTAATTAGCAAATAATATAAATATTACGAACGTAAACATTAGGTGAGTAGGTTACGCTGTAACTGCGTGTCCTAACAACACGCTTCATGACGAGATATGCAGTGATAAGCAATTTGGCTGTTTGCACCAGACGGGAAATTTAAATACAGCCATTCAGAAGCACAGAATATGCACCCACTCACAAAATGGTAAAGTTTATAATCTATTTAATACATACTGACCCTCTTTAACATTATTAAATGTACATGCTGAATCACGTGTTTAGTTCTAAGGTTTAATTTCAAGGTCTGTGGTGAACTGCTGCTGCCTTCAGTATACGGCAATAAATGTCATATAAAGTAGCATTCAAACTCACATTGTAAGCATTTAACACTGAATAGAGCAGCTGAGGTTTACCTGAGGTGATCATTGTCATAGTTCTGTGTTATTCACCTGTGAGAAATAGAAGCTGTTTCTAATATATCAATTCGAGGTGTTGGTTAGGACGAAAACTCCTTTTAATATGGAGAATATTCCTTCTATCGCATGCAGTTGCTTTTATTTAAAACATGGTTTAAATCACTCGCTCCTGTCCTCAATCTGGCAACCTGAGGCAGAAGATCCAGAAGTGCATTTCCTAGTTCAACCGCTTGGTGTCAAACTTACATACTGCACCTATAAATCTTTGTTCAACAAAACAATATCTTGTAATTTTCTTACTTCTACCTCATTACTCTACCAAGATTGAGCAGCTCAGGTTTATTAACACTGAATAGTTGTTGTTGATGTGCAAATGTGGGTGACAGTTTGTTAATGAATGTGGGATTCTGATGTCAGACTTCACAGGCTTTTGGAACATGTTTTTGCAGCATAGTTTCCTTCTGGGTTTTTTATTTTTTATTTTTTCCTGTCATTAGTTCTTATAATGTTTGTGATGTTTTCTTCTAACTACTTCCTCTTTGAGCTGGATCGAGCAGTTTGAGTTTATGATGACTAAAAAGACGTTGAATGTAGGTGGTTATATGTTAATGATTTTGTTGTTGGTCAGTGGGTTTCTGATGTTGGACTGTCATCTGTTTTGGGGCATCGATTCATTCAATTCAGTTAAAATCACCTTTATTTCTATAGCGCTTTTACAATGTAGATTGTGTCAAAGCAGCTTCACATAGAAGATTATTCATTCATTCATTCATTTTCTTTTCGGCTTAGTCCCTTTATTAATCTGGGGTCGCCACAGCGGAATTAACCGCCAACTTATCCAGCATTTGTTTTACGCAGCGGATGCCCTTCCAGCCGCAACCCATCTCTGGGAAACACATCCACACATTGTCATTCACACACATACACTACGGACAATTTAGCTTACCCAATTCACCTGTACCGCATGTCTTTGGACTGTGGGGGAAACCGGAGCACCCGGAGGAAACCCACGCAACCACGGGGAGAACATGCAAACTCCACACAGAAATGCCAACTGGCCCAGCCGGGGATCGAACCAGCGACCCATAGAAGATTATAGTAAATTGAAACTGTGTCAGTCCAGTTTTAAGAGTTGAAGTTCAGTTTAGCTCACTTCAGTGTGGTTTAATATTCACTACTGAGAGTTCAAACACTGAAGAGCAAACCCATCGATGTGTAGAGATCCTGAACCATGCAAGCCAGTGGTGACAGCAGCGAGAAAAAAACTTCACCAATTGGCGAAAGTGAAGTATTTAAAACTCAGTTGAACAGTCAGTTTGTAAAGATACATTATATTCACATATTACTCTCAAAAAGATCAAGGAGAATTAAATTTCTCATTACATGAATCATTTTAACGAATTATGAGGAGCACAACCTGTTCTGTGCTGTCTGGATGTTTCTATTAGCCTTTCTCTGATGTTATATTTGAGGTTCACTTGTGACGTTTTATCACTTCATTTAGCTGAATCACTGCGTTCAGCTGCTTCTTGGCAGACTCGCTAGAAGTGAACAGATGTCTGAGTTCTCAATATACAGTTCAGCTTTGATCTGAAACGTCAGTGAGTTTATAATTGAGCATTGGGTTGTCAGTCAGTCTGTCTGACTTGTTTAGAAATGGAATTGATCTTGTCAACTTTTGACGGCTATTATAATGATCTATGTAGATATTGAACTAGCCACAAATCACTTCCAGATCTCATCTCAGAGCATGAGCTTTTCTCAGATATATAGATTGTAATACAGATTAAAGAAAGGGTCGCTGGTCATGTAAGAAATCTTAGCCTTGATGACCTCACTAACCAGATGAGACAAGATTAACCCATATATTATGTTCATAGGTCATATGGTAAGAGAACAAATGAAGAGACCACTGGATTTGCTGTATTTATTAGGTATGGTTTTGAGTAAATACTTTTATTATTCATAACATTGGTGTTACAAATTAATTGTTTTTTCCTGATCACTACTTAATTTTCTAGTGATCGTATGTCTATTATCTAGACATAACAACTTGTTTATTTGTGATCATGACTTTGTTTTCTTGTGATTTAGATAATATAAACTTAAATATTAGTATTTAGTATTAGTTTTTGTCAGTACATGCTTTAGTGAATCAAACTATACAAATTATATGTCTAATTTTTCATTTTTTTTACCTATATGTAGATATAAGCACTTATTTTACAAGAAACATGTTGTGTGAATACTTACGATGTCTGTCGAAGCTCTAGAACTGCCAGTCTTAGATTGTTGAATGATTTTTTTCCTAGCACTGATTGGTGCAATTTTGTGTTTACTATGATATGAACCATTGTGAGGAGTCAAATGTATATTTATATTATTTATTTTTTAATTAATAATATAATATTTAAGGAGGTGCCACGGTGGCATAGTGGGTAGCATGATCGCCTCACAGCAAGAAGGTTGATGGTTCGAGCCTCGGCTGGGTCCCTTGGCATTTCTGTGTGGAGTTTGCATGTTCTACCCTTAGTCGCATGGGTTTCCTCCGGGTTTCCTGGTTTCCCCCACAAGTCAAAAGATGTAGTATAGGTGAACTGGGTAGTTAAATTGTACGTATAGTATGAGTGTGAATGAGTGTATAGATGTTTCCCAGTACTGGGTTGCAGCTGGAAGGGGATCCGCCTCGTAAAGCATATGCTGGATAAGTTGGCGGTTCCTTCCGCTGTGGCGACCCTTGATAAACAAAGGGACTAAGCCAACAAGAAATTGAATGAATGAACATAATATTTAAGATGGGTGGCGCAGTGGGTTGCGATGTCGCCTCACAGCAAGAATATCGCTGGTTCGAGCCTCAGCTGGGTCAGTTGGCATTTCTGTGTGGAGTTTGCATGTTCTCCTCGTGTTCGCGTGGGTTTCCTCCGGGTGCTCATGTTTCCCCCACAGTCCAAAGACATGTGCTACAGGTAAATTGAATAAACTAAATTGGCCATAGTGTATGTGTGTGAATGAGAGTGTATGGGTGTTTCCCAGTGATGGGTTGCAGCTGGAAGGGCATCCTCTGCGTTAAAAAAAAACATATGCTAGATAATTTAGCGGGTGTTAATTGGGGGTAATTTGCACCCTTTAGTAATTTGCACATTTTATTCAAACATGTAACTTTAAATCATAGATTATCCAGAAACATTAATAATTTCCACGTCGCTGGATATATATGGGGCCCAGAAGCCATGATACCTCAATCATAGCAGTAATAAATATATTTTTAATTGTATAATCGTATATATCCAGTTTTATAATTTAGTTAATTGTTTTATATGTTTTGTTTGGTTTTCACTTCTTCTTTCAGCTTTCAATGTGATCAGACAAATAGCTTGATGTTGCAAATGCTTAGTTACGCTCTAAGCTACAACATGGTCTTTCTCTCCTTTGTCAGGATGTCAGGAGCCTCATTGGGGAGGTGAACTTCTCATTAATCTTAGCTGACAGTTTGACCACAATGTACAATGGAATTCTTGAAAGGCTCTCACTTGGAAAGTTAAAGCGTTCATCTTTTCTGTATCACTCGGGCATCATCATTGCAGTATTTCTATTCTAGGTGGAGATTTTATTGATCATCAGAGACCTCAGTGTCTGTGGCAGACAGCTGTGATTGCAGCCATTCCTAGTATTTCTTTAAAGTCAAAGTTTTAAAAAATGAATCAAAGGCTTTCGTCCGCATTTTCAGCATTTTTATCAGAGGCTTACTTCACTGTGAGTTCATGTATTATTTAGACACCACACAGACCTGAGCAAAAGAGCAGGCAGGACAGTTCCAGCACCCATTCATATGCAGAATAAGTCATGTTCATTTAAAGAGTGCCTACAGCGTGTTAATGGTTAATAAACCTGCCGGATGTCATAGAGAAACATGACTGGATTGCAAGATGAGGATTTTATCAACTTTTTAAAAAATTTTTATCAAAAATTAGCTGCCAATGCGCCAAAATGTAAAAAAATGTGCTGAGATTTTAGGATAGTGTGTCATTAGAAATATTTTGATTTTTTTGTATCCATTTTTCTATTTTGCAAGATACTAGTATTCAGCTTAAAGTGAAATTTATTCATTCATCCATTCATTCATTTTTTTTTGGGCATGGTCCCTTTTTAATCTGGGGTCGCCACAGTGGAATGAACCGCCAACTTATCCAGCATATGTTTTATGCAGCGGATGCCCTTCCAGCTGCAACCCATCACTGAGAAATATCCATACACACTCATACACTTCGTACAATTTTAGGCCCCGTTTACACTAGTGCGTTTTCGTTTTAAAACGCATAAGTTTTGCTACGGTTACGCCATCCCTCCACACTATGCCGGAGTTTTCGAGCTGCGAAAACGGAGCGTTTTGGAAACGCTGGAGATGCCGTTTCCATTCTAAAATGCTGCTGCTGCGTCTCAGTGTGGATGGAGGGAAACGGAGACCTGTGAAAACGGAGGCGTGGCTGCTGAGATTGGCTACTTGATTGGGGCTTTTGGGTCATTGCGTAACCTTCCCTTATTCGTCAAGCGCACATGGCTGTAACGCCACCGGAAGACAGCAGACAAGCCTTCACTGTAAACACTGTATTTTCGATAGCCATAGATGTTTTATATTCATTTGTTACTTTAAGAAACAACTCGACCTCATCGTCTGTCCACAAAAAGACCTCTCTTGCTTTCTTTGCCATCGCGTTCATCGTTCCACCAGCGTTTGTTGACTAACAATAACCAAATGCCGAGCGAGACACATGATTCCTGTTTATACTTGAACAAGCATGCCCAGAGTGCGCGAAAGGTCACGTGATATACGTTTCTGGTGGCGTAGTGTGGACAGAGATCTGTTGAGAGACGCTGGGTGAAACGCTAGTGTGGACGCGGAACGTTTTAATGCTAAAACGCTGTTTTAAAACTAAAACGCACTAGTGTAAACGGGGCCTTAGGCTTACCCAATTCACCTATACCACATGTCTTTTGAAAATGGAGCACCCGGAGGAAACCCACGTGAACACTGGGAGAACATGCAAACTCCACATGTCAACTGACCCAGCCGAGGCTCAAACCAGTGACCTTCTTGCTGTGAGGTGATTGTGCTACCCGCTGAGCGACCGTGTTGCCCTTAAAGTGCAATTTAAAGACTTAATTAAATTAATATGTCAACTAGGCAATTTAGGATAATTTGGTAAGTTATTTGATAACAGTGGTTTGTTCCTGCATATACCTACCCAGGTCTGCATTTCTGGGTACAGCGAAAAACCTAACCAGAGGTACTTCTGCTGGCAGTTTTTGTTTTTGCAAGTCCACCAGAGGCCGCTGTGTGCACTTTTTGATGATCTCAAATGTCTCTCACGAGTCCTCTTCTCGTATAAATGCATGAGAGAGTGCAATATACACTTCAGCCCATCAGGCCAGCCTGCTGTCGACTGGCTGACTGTCTGTCTGACTGACTGTCCCACCCACCCTCTTCCCTAATCCCATCCGATAGTGTTTTCAAAAGCAATTTAGAAGAAATGCTGTCACAACCACATAATTTCAACCTGTTGTTTATTTATTATTAATATTATTATTTTTGCTTTTGATTTACCTGCTTTCTGGAACCGTTCATCACCAGACTCAATTCCAATAATCACGGTCAACTCTGCTCTGCATCTCAAATCCGTCGACATACGCGGTAAGCCACTGGACAAACTGTTAACATCGTAAAAGCCGTCCACATTAAGGTAAACGGTCAGCTGGTATTGCTTAAAGGAACAGAAGCCGTCTGCGGCATCGTACGTCATCAAAGACGAAATGCAGTCAGACGTACCTCTGGCTACATTATTCGCTCTCTCCAGAAATGTAGACGGGAACGTATCCACAACGAGCCTGTGTTGGTTTGTTCTGTAGCCAATCGGAAAAAAAATTATACTTCTAATGAGGACTAATAATACTGACCTTAAAATTAGTTTCAAAATTTTTAAATGCTTATTTTTCAGCCAAACTAAAAGATTTTTCCAAGGAAAATATATATATTATCAGAAATACAGTGAAGATTTCCTTGGACTGTTAAATATCACTTATCAAATACGTTCGAAAAATAATAATAATTTCACAGCAGGGCTAATAATTTTGACTTTAATTTTGAGTTTTGACAACTGTAAATGTATATACAAGCGCTAGTGGGAGGATTTTGAAAATACTATTTTTAAATGGGATTGAAGTGGCTGAAGATTTAGTGTCTTCAACTCTTTAGCAGGTGTTTGTGAATGATGGCTGTGTCTTAATCCTGCCGTCAAACGAGCCCCAAGTGGAGCGGCTGTTCTGTTGATGTCTGCTTGATGTTCTGCTCAGGTACAAAAAGTGTCTTTTTGTCCCTCAGACATCAACAACAAGCTGTGTCAAACTGAAACAAGTCTTCCATCATAGAGACAAACTAATATACTTGGCCTTTTTACTGTTTTGTAATGAAAAAATGTGATGCTATGTCTCTTGGGCTATTTTTAAAGTTGCTTCTTTTAAATGATGCTAAACAGCACCTGTACATATACATTAGGATTCAAGAGAAAAGGCTCGAGGATCTTACAAGCTCCCATTTGGGATCTCTCCCGGGACAGCATGCCAAACAAGCTAAACTACCAACCATCAGCTAAGTGTGAACTCTTGAAATACATGCAAGTAATTGCTTCTGTAATCAATCTCTGTAATTACATTTATAATCCCACTCTTGACCATCCCTTACACTTTAACCCATCCTTAAAACTACCCATACCATCAAACCTGTCCCAAACCCTACCCATATCCCACATCATTAGCTTCAGAAGTATTCTGCACTACATTATGAACAAGCTAAGCACATTGTATTTACATTTTGATGCAAGTGCATGCGCAACGATGGCGTAGTGGGTAACACGTTCGCCTCACAGCAAGAAGGTTGGGTCAGTTGGCACTTCAGTGTGGAGTTTGCATGTTCTCCCTGTGGTTGCGTCAGTTTTCTCTGGATGCTCCGGTTTCCCCCACAAGTCCAAAGACGTAGTATAGGTGAAATGGGTAGGCTAAATTGTCCATAGTGTATAAGTGTGTATGGATGTTTCCCAGAGATGGGTTGCAACTGGAAACATATAGGCTGGATAAGTTGGCGGTTCATTCCTCTGTGGCAACCCCAGATTAATAAAGAGACTGAGTCGAAAAGAAAATGAATGAATGCAAGTTCATCAATTTACAAGGACTGTAAATTCTTATATGAATTACTCACTCTGATGTTGTTCCAATCATATTAAGAACACACATTATTATATTTTAGACAAAATCTGAGAATTCTCAAACCCCCAGCAAAGGTCATGTGACATTCAATGTATAACAAAAACACGGTAAAACATTTTTTTGCTCTCTTCAGTCATGTCAGGTCCCAGTGCATGCTTACTACTGGCAATATGATGCTTGTGGGTTGCGCGGCTGACGCTAATGGCAATATGTCGTATTAATCATAGTGAATGCACATCCTGATGACCTGACAAGGAAAAGAAAACATTGGCAAACAAAAACAGCTGTTGGTTTTTTTTGGCACACAAAAATGTACTGAACCACTGAAATCACCTGCATGTTTTGACTAGGGATGGCTATCGCTAATGTTTTAACGGTACTACTACTTTTATTGATACCACTTATCGGTTTGGTTCTCTTATCGGTACATTTTTATTAAAAATAAAAACATAGCAAATTTAACTGAATTATTCATTCATTCATTCAGCGGATTGAACCGCCAACTTATCCAGCATTTGTTTTACGCAGCGGATGCCCTTCCAGCCACAACCCATCTCTGGGAAACACATCCATACATTCTCATTCACACACATTATGGACAATTTAGCTTACCCAATTCACCTGTACCGCATGTCTTTGGACTGTGGGGGAAACCGGAGCACCCGGAGGAAACCCACGCAACCACGGGGAGAACATGCAAACTCCACACAGAAATGCCAACTGGCCTAGCCGGGGATCGAACCAGCGACCTTCTTGCTGTGAGGCGAACGTGCTACTCACGCGCCACCGTGGCGCCCTTAACTGAATTAACAAAACTTTATTTTATTATTACATTGTTAATAATTGTAAAACAGATCAATAAAAAAAATTCTGCAAAAGTACATACAACGATTTGAAGGAAAATGACTCAACAAATCAACATGTTTGCCTTTTCTGGCAGAAGTCGGGTTCTTTCTTAGTTTATTGTGCTCCCTTCAGTTCTCTTTGAGTTGCAAAATGCAGTTTAATAATCAGCTGGATATCCTCAGATTAACCTACATAGTTCATTATTAGGCTATTCACGGGCTTTATTTGTAAATGCAGTGAAGTAAAAGCATTTTTGATGTTTAAGATTTATTTAGGCTACTGCAGAAACGATACTGTTTTCAATGTAACCGAATGTGTTCATACTAATTTAGATAGACCTTATGTGATTGACTGCTAGCATAAGGATGTGGATATAGAACCGTTAGTAGCTAGGCAGTAGAAAACTTTTGCTAGAAAACTTTTGCCAAACGTTTTTCCCCTCAAGAAAACAAGTTGTCTAGGTGTTTACTCGGGAAATAAAACATCTCGACCATTTGGTTCTCTCCGCCACTCTTTATTTATTAAGCTAAAGCTCACGAGCTGTGTCCTTACGAGCGTCGCGAGCTAAGTGTTTGCGCTAGCGCGAGCCTCCACTGGTTCCGCACGCACAACCGAGAACTGTGAATGCGTTTGACACGCTCGCTGTTGTACGATTTGGCAGAAACACAAACATTTCTCATGTGAAAACTGTGTAGACGAATATCAAATATCGCAAATAAGAAAAGGTTGGTCAGTTAAAGTCTGCTTCTGTAAGTAATGCTTATTCAGCAATAATTCTCCAGTATCGATTGCAGAACTGTTCACATCAGAGCTTATCGATACTTTGGTCTTTTACATTTTAGCATCAATACCGATAAAGTACCGGGTTTCGGTACCCATCCCTAGTTTTGACCATGTTTTTTGTTCCTCTCATGACCCTTGCTGTCTATGGAGGATGAGGGCTCTCAGATTTGATCTAAGATATCTTAATTCATGCTCTGAAGATGAACAAAGGTTTCAGGGGTTTGGAATGACATGAGGGTGAGTAATTAATAACAGAATTTTAATTTTGGGGTGAACTAATCCTTTAAGAGTCATGCCTGTAAATTATGCCATTTGTAGCAGCTCTGTCTGTGAAAGTTTGCTGAAATCCTGGTATTATTACAAACTAGTACTTCTGTTTCACAGAGGCGGATGATGCTAGAATCAAACATGAATGAGAGAGTTCAGAAAGACAGGTGGAGGGCCGAAATGAAGCAGGTATCTGGAGATAACAAGACACTGATGGACACTGATGATTACTGCCTTTAAGGGCAGATTAAAGAGCCGCGTTAATCATCTCATCACCGTTGGTAATTAGTTCCAACTTCTAACATCCTAGAACCAATCGATCAAAGCCCGCTCTTAATAGCCTCCGGACAGAGATGAGCTATTCTAGTGGCCATGGTGACCAAAATGATGTCATGTCAGGTAATGTAGAAATGTCCCCGAATCAGTTATGCGACTGTGACTACTGTAATGTATTAATGAACTTCATCAGACCTCACAAAGGATGGCGGTGAATCCATAAAACGTCCACAGAGAAATGGTTCCCTCTATGATTTATTAACACCTTGCTCAAGGTCTGGCTTTTTATACTTCACACAGACTTTCCAACTATACCTTTTTATTTTTAACAGGAGTGGTGGAATGAAGAACAAGAACTACACTTGGAAAAAAAAAAGGGGATTCTGTGGCATTCAGTATATTCAAAAGTTTAGCTAAATATAAATATATTTTGTATGTTAATCAAAATACTCATTTATAGTACTACAGTGTTTTTCAACTATGTGAAGTTTATTTATAAACTGATTTTGAGAGGATCAGATGCTTATGATTGCTTGCGGCTGGTCGCGCATTATCCAATTTATGATTCACCAATCAGACGATTCCTAAGCTACTATAAATACCCTAAGTTCCATATCACAGCCATATTCATTTTGAAGAATCCCCCCTTCCACCCCTATTCCTCCTCCTTTCCTATATGGGTCACATTGTAGCCCAGGGGTTAGCACTGTTGCCTCACAGCAATAACGTCACTGGTTATAGTCCTTACCAAGCCAGCTGACATTTCTGTGCAGAGTTTACACATTCTCCCAGTGCTCATGTGGGTTTCCCCCTGGTTCCCCGGTTTCCTCCCACTGTCCAAAAACACGCAAATTAAATCAATTGACTAATCCAAATCACCACCAGACATGCTTCTAGTGAGTAGTTATCTCTTAAGAGCAATCACTATCTGTTCATTAGCTACTACAGCAGGGGAGTTCTCGAGATCTACCTGAGCTCAAACTCCCCTCTCGCCTTGCAAACAAGAGGGAGCCCCGGGCTCGAGGATCAAACAAGCATGACAAACAAGCTATATAATCAATCATCAGCTAAGTGTGAACTCTTGAAATTATAGCAAAGTCCCTTTAAGGCAAGTCATTTCACTCGGCAGATATGTTTTGGTTTGGTCAATTCACCTCTGTCGCATGTGCTTGGACTGTGGGAGAAAACCGTAGAATCCGGGGAAAACCCACGTGAGCATGTAGACTCCACACAGAAATGTCGACTGGCCTGGTAAGGACTTGAAGCATGTTGTAACGATCACCAGCGATCTAACATCCAGAGATCGCTGGTACACACACAATTACTACAAATCAGCCATGTTCTTGGACTACATCCCCAGTCATGCAACATACACACACAGCTGCTCCTAGTCACCGTTGATTGCAAACACTCACACAGCTGAAGCTGCTCACTGACTAATTCACAGACTATAAAAACAGCACAGACACACACACTGTTGCTGAGTCTTGTTTACTTCATGTGACATTACAACGCGTTTCCTTGGTCTTGTTTTTCTGTGTTTGTACCTTTGCCTTGCTAGATGTTCATCCCTGCCTGCCGCCAGCCTTCTGACTTCTTGCCTGTTTTTGACTACGATTCTGGACTGTCTCTATACATCTGTTTGCACCTGTTGACCATTGTTTTCCTGAAATCTCCATTAAACCTGCATTTGGATCTGCACCTCTGTCAGTGTCACTCCCCGTGTTACACATGTGACATTCTTGCTGTGAGGCAAGCTTGTTGCTTCTCCAACCTGTGAAGAAAAAAGGTGGAGAAGTAGGGGTGAAAAGGGGGCATTCTTTAAGGCGAAGATAACTGACATAAGAAACTGGTTATTTATAGTGAGGTAGGAATCATCCAATTGGTGAATCATACGTTAGCTAATGCGGTACTAGCCGTGGTCAATCATAAGCACAGGATCCTCTCGAAATTAGTCTATAAATAATCTTCACTTAATGGGAATAAATGTTCATAGTAATAACATAAATCTTTTTAGCAAAGATTTATAAAGGATTAAAAATGTCAAATGTGCTTCATAAGTTCAGTAAATCTGCATTGTTTCAGTAATTTAGGTGTTTCTGTAAGTTTCTATTCCCTTTCTTAGACATTTTGTAGGCATTAAAATCTTCAAAAACATCTATAAACTATTTGTACAAACTGAAATGCATCACAGAAAAGAAAATTTGTTTTTGCAGTGTTATCTTGTCGTTCCATTCAATTTCAGTCACTAGTCTGATATCAGACTTGTAGAACCTGCTTTCATTTCCTTTCTGTGGTCTCTCCTGTGCGACTCCAGCTGAGATATCATCGCTTTATCATCAGTCTTACTCTGGATCGCTGCCAGATGTTCGCTTGCCTAAAATTAAGAAATCGAATGCTACAAAAACATTCCCACAAAAAATGTGTCCACGGGGATCTCCGTGTGCCGCAGAATCAATCAAACCACCGATATCGCTGCCACATTTATCTTCGAACAAAATGATAGTCGGAGGAAAGAAAGCAGTCCAATTGGGCTGAAATTGCACTCCCTCCTTTCTTTTTCTCAATGTCTTTATTAGATATACAGTGTAATTCGTGATCAGTCCTGAGATGGAGAAAGAGTGTCAGGAAAGTCTTTGTGTCCTCTCAGCTGTGGCAGGGCTGGATTGAGTCTTAATCATCCAAACTATCAGCACAGACTGTGAATAAGCCCCTGATGGGCCCTTCATTTCACTCGGGTGGAAATGTACAGAAAAACCATCATCCTGCGTTAGTCTCCCGGTGCATGCATATATTCATGCGCGTGTGCACACGTCCACACTCTGACATTTTGATTGGACGTATAGTACGTTTTTTGTTGACTAAACCTCTCTGTGCTGGTGTAAATTAGAAAGCCTTGGGCTTTGAGTGCCATGCGTGACGCTGGGCAGATGGTGAGGTTGAACTCCAGAGTGATGAATCAAGGGTTTGAGTTTTAGATCCATGAAGCTGCCTGCAAAACAACAGGGACTGAACTGAAAAGAACACCCTTAAAATAACCTCTAGATTAAAACCTGTATAGATTTAAATTTAAAATATGAGTCTGAGTACACACATTTCATACACACACACACATACAGTAGATACTCTATATGTTTTTTCTATGTTAAGTCAGTGAAACACCTATATTATGTTTTGTTGAAGTCAGAATTATTAGCCCCCCTGTGCATTTTTTTTCTTTTACAATGTTTTCTATATTTTTCTTCTTGTGAAAGTCTTATTTTTTTAATTCAGTAGTTTTTTATTTTTTAAAGGTTCAAGAAACCCTAGCGTACTTTTTTGAGATTTTAACAGATTTGTGTGTGTTGAACATCAGTTAAGACAACAGTAGCGCCTGTCAACTTTAATTGTGGGGAAAACAAGATAATTTTGAGCTTTTGTCAGTTAATTTCATCTTCCGGGTTTATAAATCAGGATCACAATCAGTGACGTAGTGCAAAACTCTAAGTAGAGTGATGATGCGTTGGTTTCTCATTATCATTTACAGCTGAGTTTTCTTGAGAAGACCCTGCTTCTTAATTATTCATGAAACTACCTGCTTTCCAAGGCAAGGCAGACCTGCCAAGCTGTGAGACCCAATGACTGGGTGAGACACGGGTCATATGTTTTTGTTTTCATGATCCACAGGGTTTGTTGCATGTTTTCCCCCCACTGCGCTGTCAGGCCCGATACAGCCAAGCTGTTGGTTTGCAGCAAGCATTTTTGTCAGGAGAGCTGTACGAGAATTGGAGAATGGCGGACTTTGTCTTTTATAAGTTGAGTTTGTTACAGTCTGTGGTTCGTTATTCAGACACATCACCTATATCCGTGCTGCTGTGTTCGCACATGTTTAAAATCCTCCAGATTACCGGCATGGTTGAAATAGACAGGGAAAAAGACCTGCTGCATTACTATCCACTGTGTCTGCATTCAGACCCGGGGATTGAGGAGGAGAGAAGTCCTTCTTGTTTATAGTGTTTATATAAAAACGATTATCTTTATAATGATATAACAAATTGTGGTTATGTTTATATGAAAATACAAATAACAAATGTAGCAGGGATTTAAATTACTTATTGTTTATTTCTTTCCATTTTAACTTTGTAAACTATAAAATCATGGATCTCGTCACGGTTTGTGTCTCATTTTGTGAGCCAAACTGACAACAGTTGTTCGCTCCACTCCTTTTCCTCTGCACTGCCGAGCACCATCTCAGAGCATTTTTTAAAACATTTCTGAGGTAGACTTGACCTGAAAGAAGGGGTTTTCAAGGTATCAAATATCTAGTAAAATATTACTGTATATACTTTCACCATGGCAAAAATAAATAAATAAATAAATAAAAATAAAATAAATGAAACCAGGTATTAGAAATTAGTTATTAAAGTATTATGTTTAGAATTGTGAAAAAAATATTTTCATTAAACAGAGATTGGGGAAAAATATACATGGGGGGTTAATAATTCAGGAGGGCTAATAATTCGGATTGTATTGAATATATATAATGAGAACAAAATACTAAAGTTATATTAAAGAGCTTTATCAGCTTGTGAATTATGCTATTAAGACCAAATGAAAACTCTGTCATCATTTTCAAACCCTTTAGAACTTAATTTGTCTTTGAAACACAAACAGGACAATATTTGTACATATAATTTGAATGATTTCTGTTTCCCAAAATTGGCACTCAAAATTCATACAAAATTTTAAAAAAATAATAAAAATAATTCATATTAATCAAGTAGCCTCCCAAAGAGAAAGTCTGACTTAGTTAAGTAAGCCTTCATTATGTGGACAGAAATATATTTGATAAATAAAAAATGGAGCAAAAAAAATTGATTGCGATCATAAATTGAAAACATCAAACCCCCTGAACTCAGAACAGAAGATATATATATATATCAAAATATATATATATATATTTTAAAAAGGGGACCGGGTTAACCAGCTGAACTCTTCAGGGAGATCAAAAGAGAATTAAAGGTGAGGCATTTATAAACGTATTTCTCATATCTCACTTATTATTTTGTTTGTTTCCCATTGCTCATAAAACACACTCATTCTAAGTCTTAGACTTAGGTTTGTGTTTAAGAGAATTCATTGTTCATATGGAATATTTTGTAAAACATTGTTTGCCTGTATGTATAATGCATGTCTTACATCTTAAGGTAAATTAAACAATTGAATGTTCAGAAATTTGCTGTTTATACCATATGAAAACATCCAAGCCAAATTCAGTCATACAGATAATGCCCATTCACAATAAAAGCAATTATTATAATAATAAAGCAATTATATTATATGGATTCTGATTGACTGCTTTATCAATGTTTTATTGTTACACAAAATCGTTTTAATAAACCCCTGACCCCTGAAATATTCTTCCCTGTACGATTATCACTACAGTTGTGGTGTTGTCTTCTGTCTCATTTACATAAGCTCCACCCTTTTTGAAGAAACCTGTGGAGTTCTGAAATTATCCCAGCAGACCAGAGAATCCACACCTGAATGCCACAGGTAAGATTGCTTCCTTTCTATAGTGAGTGCATAGACTATATATCATTAACACAGAGCCTCTTACAGTCTTTAGGTCAGTTTTTCCCATCCATGTTTGATGCTAAGCAAGTGTTCAAATAAGGGGGGAAGGGATGTTTTTGGTGCTGTGACGCTAAATCCTCTTAAGGAGCAAAGATGATCACCAGGGACACCAAAACATAACCATGACGATAAAGGGGGCACTTGTGGTGTCACACCTTACACAGATGAAAACAACAGAATGGAATCAGTTTAAACAGAAATGACTCCTCAGTTCCATATTTTTAGAAGAGGTAAATAAGTGTCAAATTTAAAAAGCTTAAACTGAAGAACTGCCTCTCTTTTTAGTGTGAGGTTTAAATTAGCAACATGTTGATAATATTTTAATTTAAAATCTGTTTTTGCCTCAGTTTACATTCAATTTGAGTTGATTCCGTTACATTCAATTCAGTTGATTTTAAGGTACTATTCTCGCTATTGACAATGATTAGCTCAATAAATTACTAATTTGCTGTTTATTATAATTTATTAGTTATTAAGGTAATAGTTGGTTTATGTATTAGGTAGGATTAAGGAAATAGAATAAGACCATACTTTACAAGTACTAATAAACTGCCAAATTCTTAATAATGGGCCAGTAGTTAACAGAGAATTGGTATTTAAACTATAATTTACAAAGAATATCATAGTAAAATGTATATTTAACTATATGTTTTATGTACGTATCTATTTATGTAATGTGTGCATAATGTATGTATTCTTTCAGTACCAGTAAAGTTTTAGTTTGAACCTTTGTAATGTTTAGAAATCCTCACTTTAACAAGTGCAATGAAAGTTACATTATATCAATGGCAAATGACAGTCCATTTACAGTATTAATAATGAATAATTAAGTTAGTTATAAAATCTTCTAAATTTTTGTATTTTTTCTTAAATTAATTAATTTTAATTAATTTGTAACTCATTCTCAATTCATTTCTGAAATAACCTAACACACTCTATGTAATCATAAGGAAATTTATAAGATGAAAGTATGACTTGAATGGGGAAAACATGAGAATTCATGGCTATCTAAGCTAGTTTACCACTATTCAAAATCTGTATATTTCAATGGTTCACAGTAAAACCCAACAGTCAACTTTATCAAATGAAATGAGTGTAAACACAAAATTTACAGAAAGTTAATTCTACTCAGTTGAAGTTTTGAACTCAGTGTTGAAGGCAATGAGTTAATTAAATACTTTTTTACTTCAACTTACAGTTGAAGTACACAGTACTCATATAGATTAGTTTTTTAATTCAAATGGTTTGTAGCAATCGGGTTCCTCAAACGGTTTGCGTTGCTTTAACTTCTTAGGTTTTACAGTACTCAGAGTTCTCTTCATTTATTGTGTTTTACTGTGCTCAAATTGGTTTGTTTATTCAAATGGATTAAGTTCACAGTACTCATTAGGATTAGTTTTAGAACTTAAATGTTTATTGCAATCAGTTTCCTTAAATGGTTTGCACTGTTGTTTAGCATTTTGAAACAAAAAAAGTTCCCAAAATGACGATGTCTTATAACTGAACAGCCAAAATGCATTAAAATTTTCCATTTTTAGTTGAAAATGATGTTGTGCACATGTACCTTAAATTAGAATAGACTGGTCAAGTTTTTAATATGCGTTTCATGCTCAATTTGCAATAAGCGTGCACCTTTCTAGTGGGAAAGTGATTCAGAAGTTAAAAGAAATGCATTCTATTACTTGTAAGAACACCTCATTTGCATTTGCATTGCACTGATTTATAAGTAAAATTGCCCAGCATCTTTGTGTCCAAGTCAAAATGATATACATTCTGTCTTTATTCTGGAAGAATAGTGCTTGTGGCTTCTGAGAATAGCAAAGTAACAGAACAATTTGGGGCGGAATTGAGATTTAGATGATCTTTACATTCCAAAGAGATGCTGTGCTTCTCATGCTTTTGTGATTCCCAGGTTTTGTAATCAACAGCAAAGCCATCTGGGTAAGTGCAGAGACACCTGTGCTTTTTGGGTGAAAGCCACTGGAGTGGAAGGACTGCCAGGTAAGGACGCCCTTCTAGCAATGACAAAGTTAGAACATACAGGTTAACGTCACAACATGTTTTTTCACCAAACACCCACCAACACCAAATTGCTACTATCTGCACAGTCAAAAATGCTGGGTCTCACAGAATTCCTTCATAATGTCGCAACACAAATCGGTTTGGTTAACTCAATTGTTTTTTATGAATTTAGAATGAACATAGGCTACTCTAGAAAATCTGTTTTTGAGCATGGTTGGAACGTATTGTTTCACAACTGCATTCATTCTGATGGCAAGGATTCAACAATGTCCTCATTGATTTTGGTTCACATTGACATGATCGCATCACATTGTTGTTGCCGATTTGGCGGTGTACCCATTATGTTCAGCTGTACATCCATTATGCAAATCTGCCATTTCAGCACATCCTAAAGCTGTGCTATTGGATTAAGTCCTGATAGTGCAGGCCATTTGTGAATAGTCAACTCATTGACGTGTTTAATAAGTCAGTTTGAGATGAGCGGAGTCTTAACAATATGGGCATAAAAGGAAGAACTTATTTAGCAACAATACTCATGTAGGCTTGGTACTAATTGGCCCAATGTGTGCCAACAAAATATCCACCACATTATTATACCACCGCCAAAAGCCAGAATTGCTGATACAGAAAAAAATGCGTCCACGCTTTCATGTTGTCCAAATTCTGACCCTACTTAGTATCACAACAGAAATCAAGACTCTTCAGAACAGACGTCCCCCTTCAATGTCTAGTTTGGGGAGCCTGTGTGAATTGTGGCCTCAGATTCCTGTTATTTGCTGACAGGAGTGACACCAGTGTGGGCTTCTTCAGTCTGATTCCAGGTTTGAAGTGTTGTGTTCTGCAGATCTCGTTGTAATCAGTGGTTCTTTGAGCTACTGTTGTCTTTCTATTTGCTAACCAGTCTGGTCATTCTCCTTTGCCATCAACAATCCATTTTCACCCAAAGAAATGCATTGAAATCGCAGAAAGATGACATCTGCCTGGAGTTTGGTTTTCCCTTTTTCTTAAAGTGTCTGCTTTAGTATTTTTGGGCTTTATTTACATTTTTTGTTTATTTAAAGACAGTTAACAGAGTTTGAGCACCAACCCATCACAAATAGTGAATGTTCATTTAAAAATTGCAGAGGGTTGTGGAACAATATATATATATTTTTTTTATTTTGGTGGGCTGTGAACTTTTGAGTCACTGTGCTAGATATTTGTTTGCCCGGTGACATGTGAGAAAACCTCTTTGATTTGTTGTTGAATATTTCACACATAAGAGGCGGCACTGTGGCTCAGTGGTTGGCACTGTTGCCTCACAGCAAGAAGGTCCCTGGTTCGAGTCCCAGCTGGGTCAGTTGGAATTCCTGTGTGGAGTTTACTTGTTCTCCCTGTGTTTGAGTGGGTTTCCTCCGGGTGCTCCGATTTCCCCCACAGTCCAAAGACTTGTGGTGTAGGTAAATTGAATAAACTAAATTGGCCATAGTGTATGAGTGCGTGTGTGAATACAAGAATGTATGGGTGTTTCCCAGTACTGGATTGCAGCTAGAAGGACACCCGCTGTGTAAAACTTATGGTGGATAAGCTGACGGTTGATTCCAATGTGGCAACCCCTGATGAATAAAGGGACTACGTCAAAGGAAAATGAATGATTATTTCACACATAAAGACTGTAGGTCACCCTGTAATCTTTATCAACACAACTTTCTTTCTGTTCAAGCCATTTTATTTAATTTGCTAAGTTTTTCAAAGCATCTTTATAAAGTGTGCAGATTATTACATGGTCTTCCCATTCCCACCATACTGCCTATTAGTATCATTCAAACAACAGCTAAAAGACACCCTCGTCTCTCCCCCACCTCACCACACGACAACTCCAAAACAATATCCTTTCTGAGTGTGATCCTTTGCCAACCACATGTACAAAACACACTCATTCATCTCTCTGACACTTTAACCCAGTGGTTCTCAAATGGTTTGGCCACGGGACCCACATTTTTACATGTTCATCAAGCCGCGACCCAAATTCTTAGGAACTAGTTTTAGGAATTATAATTAATTTGTATTTATTTGTTAACATACACAAGTAGCGACAGAAAAATCATGAGAAAATCAGCAAGACTTACAAATAAACAATATTTTATTGCTGACATTCAACAAAATGTATCAAATAATAGAAATATTACTAAAAACGACAAACACTGTAAACAGTGGTTAGGGTAAGGAAAGGTTGTTACCATGAACAAAACTGAACTGTTAATAAAACATGAACACTGATCCTGTTGAACAGAACAAACCAGCCAACTGTAAAATGATCAAAACATCCATAACCATTTTTACATCTAATATGACAGCAATTATAAACATCTGTTTCACTTAACAGTAATTTGGGAAGATAATGTGATAACTGAGGATGTGCTTTACTGATGTGATAAGAGTTTCAAAGTCAGGAGTGATGGTAGACAGTTCTACCCGAAGATCGTGCTCTATGTCCCACCTGTTCCTTTGCTTTGACTCAAGCTGCACCAAGCAAGATAAGCTACTTTCACACAGATACGTAGTTCTGATTGGGATGAGTTTAATCGCACTCTCAGATCGCGAAAACTGGGAGAGGCTTACTTCACTGAATTTCTTTTTCAGCGTCTTATCACGACAGTTCCACGAGCTGACTCTCTGTGTTGCTCGGCAACGTGACACTTTCCACGTCGATTCCAAAGGGAACGGTTGTCGTGCGCGCATTTCAAAATAAAAGTCCGGTATACGCAAAACAAGTTAAAAATTAAACTTTTGTTGTTTTTTTGAACACACACTCCGCAACCCACTGAAAATGTTCCTGCGACCCACTTTTGGGTCGCGACCCACCAGTTGAGAAACACTGCTTTAACCGACACTTGCGAACCGAAACAAACATAAACAAACCTAAATGTTTGAATAGTACATTTTGGCACTAACAAGAACAACTTATAAAATATTATTATGTCAAATGATGTGCTCTTAATGAATTAATATTCATGTAAAGTTATAATAATCTATAAATAGCTTTTCGAAATAATAAATGATCAAATTTGCTTTAAACGCTCCATTGAACTTAAAACAATTAAGTAATCCCAAAATAACTGAAGAATTGTGTTGCTTCAACTCATTTTAAATAAGCAGAACAAAGAGCAAACGTACTTTTATATTCTACATATTTCTTAAATTCTAAATTCATTTAAAAGTCTTGCAGAGTCATGCAGGATCATGTTTATCATTCCATATATTCATACAGTATGCATGTATGCATTTTTCTTTTGGAGTTTAAATGTTTCTTACCCACACAGTATTTTATGGCATTTCTGTTATAGTACTCTCCATCTACACTATTTCATAATGAATAGTGTTTAAGTGCCTCTACAGAAGCCAAAAATTACAGCTGAATGAATTTGAAGTTGGCAGTTTTATGCTCATTTGACAGTTCAACCTTCCTTTTAGGAAACACTTTCCCACTTTACATGCATAAAGGAAGGAGAGAGAACATCAACGAAACTCGTTTTTATTGCCCCTCGAGCTTATTTAATTTTCCTTCCTTTTAATTTGTTTTTCGAAACACTTTGGTTATTTTGCTGTAAGCAGTACATCAGAGGAAGATTAAATGACCCACAATAATCAATAAACTCAAAGAGATTTAGGCTGCTGGACTATTTCTCGTTCTACAGGTGAAGTTATGTTTATGAAAAAAAGAAAGAAAGAAAGAAAGAAAGAAAGAAAGAAAGAAAGAAAGAAA
>CAIGQQ010038153.1:1005100-1015140 GCA_903798035.1 Danio albolineatus
ATTATTATTATTATTATTATTATTATTATTATTATTATTATTATTATAACACTCTGTTGTGCAAATGTTTAGTTTTAAAAGAGTTTTTGAAAAGTTATGTTGAAAAAAATGTATGTGTACAACTAGGTTCTGCTTGTTTTGACACATTATTTAAAATGTGTGGCGAAAAAATAACTAGTTAGAAGTAACTGTCTTTTTCTGCTGGGCGATTTAAAAGAATCTTAGTGTTTAGCTTTATATAAGTCGTTCTTCGTGGTCTTAAAAAGGTCTTAAAAGTCTTAAATTTGACTTGGTGAAATCTGCAGAAACCCTGCTTTGAGTATAAAGGGAAAGTTCACCCTGAAAATAATTATTTACTCACCCTTAAGGGGTTCGGTCACACTTTATTTTGATGGTCCGTTTGTGGAATTTAAGTTACATTGCAACTAATTCTCATTAGATTATAAGCAGACTGTTGGGTTGGGGTTAGCGGTAGGGTTAGTGTAAGTTGACGTGTACCTGCAAAGTTTCTTACAGTCAGTTAAATGTCTGTTGAATGTCAGTATCAACAGATAATAAATAAACAGTCTACTAATACTCAAATGGACCATCAAAATAAAATGTTACCAGTGGTTCTAAACCTGTATCAGTTTCTGTTTTCTGCTGAACCTACAAGATGTTTTGAAGATTGAAACTGATAACCACTGATTTCCATATTAGGAGTGGTTACAGATTTTCAGCTTTCTTCAAAATATCTTCTTTTGGTTTTAACACAAGAAAGAAAGTCAAACAGGTTTGTGACAAGTGAGGGGTGAATAGCCTAAATGATAACATAATTTTCGGTTTGGGGTAAACTATCCCTTTAACTCCAGGCACACTGTACATTGTAGAGATAAAATTTTTTGTGAATAAAAAAATTACCCAACAAGCATGTTTTATTTTTAAAATATGTCTAACAGATGTCTAATAGACGTCTTGCCTAAAACAGTAAATATCTAATAGGTCAAATCTAGACTGGTAATCGAATAAACTGGAATGAATGACTACACATACTGTATAAAGTCTGTACAATCTGTCTATTTGATGAAAGACTAGTCTAATATTGGGCTAATCTTAGATGTCAATAGATTTTCACTGACAATCCAAATTTAGCCTTTAGCCAAGGTGTCTACGTTTAGATGTCTGTTAGACGTCTATTAGACACAAAATTGTTTGCTGGGTAGGATCATATTTATTATTTATGATTTTATTAATTCGGTTTATTTTATTTGTAAGTGTAGTGTGTCTCAAAAGCTCAATGTACTGTATATGTTAGACATCCTTAGGTTTAATATACTGTATGAATAAATAAATATGAATAAATCAGTAGAAAAGCAAATTAGGTTTGGGCAGAGGTTTAGTTATATTTTCTGTTAGATATACAGACATCTTTGACATCTAAGATCTACCTATTTGTGCTAAATCTTGCTAAAAAAAATGCTACCTGTGTTATGGCCGCTGTGCTAAATCATGCTAGGAACATTTTCAATGTGCCAATACACAGCTAATGGAAGTCTGCTAAATGTTAGCAACAATTTTAAACGTGCTAACATTGTGCCAAATTGTCTCATAGTCTGTTCATTTATGTCTGTCTGTCTGTCTGTCTGTCTGTCTGTCTGTGGCTTTCAAAAAGTTTAAAACTTCTTAAAATCTGTAAACCTTTATCCAAAAAATGAAAGTCATTTTCTCACCGTTTACTTGTTTAAAAAAATAGATATATATTAAATAATATTAAAATATATATATATATATATATATAAATAATAATATATATTTATTTATTTTAAGTAATATCACACGGGAAGCAGTGCAATACGGCTGTATATCAGCACTGGTAGGAGGCATGCAGTGGTAAGAAGCCGCAGGCCGAGTGCCTTAGTACCCCACCAGTAACAATATACAGCCATATTGCACTGCTACGAGTGTAATATTGTGTTAATACAACAGTTCGATGTGATAATCATGTATATAAAAAATAAAATCAAACACGGAGAGTCTAAAAACCATTTTGAATGAGGAACTACTTTCTTCCGCCATTCATTCACCTCTGCAGCTGATGTCAGAACAGCAGAAGCCGTTGCTAATTCACCAGTATTTAAATGATTCACTAGCTTAATGTCTAAAGTGATGACAAAACAGGTGATTTTGCTCACATTTTAAGATTATAATGCTGAACAGCATGAAATGTCATCAGTCTAGAGAGGTTTCCCAGTTTTTTTTGTTTCAGTCGGGATATCACAATAATTAACCCTGAAAAAGCTAAAGCAGCGCGAACACTACCAGATTACTTTTGTGTTTGGGATAGGGAAAAATGTTAAACACATGCAGACAATTCTTTTCTTCTTTTTACTAAACTAGTCTGCAGTAATGAATGCAGGAGACACATTAGAAACAAACATGGCCAACTAACTCAGAGTTCAGACAAAATACATATATTCCTGATATGTGAATCCAATCTCACACTTAATACACTACACTTACCATGGTATAAATACAGCACTACAACATACAAAAGAGAGAGATCGACTTAGAATGTAACTCACCTGTTTTATAATGTTTTGATCAGCTGTAGTTTGAATTTGAAGTTTTAGTTTTTCCTCCACTAAAGGCTTATTGTGCGGTCTCTGTTGCCATCTTGTGGATGGACAACGCCAACTGTCTTTGTTCTGCTCAGCTTTTAAATGATAAATATTTAAAATAGGCACTATCCTTATAAATAAACTGCATTATTGCAATCTAAACAACTACATTCTTACTTAAAAAAGCCTCAAAAGTACATTATGCTGTCCAGCAGCCTCAATGTTTGTCAAACTGTTGTGAGATTATTGATCTGCTGTCACTCTATGCGGGTGGAATAATACAAAAGGATGAGGAGGCTGTACGAGTTAAATGTACAAGATATTGCAGTTTCCAAATTCAAAAAGGGTAACACTTTATTTCGATAATTTGAGTATTAGTAGACTGTCTTCTTAATATCTGTTACACATTTAACTGACTATAAGAAACTTTGCAAGTACATGTCAACTTACACTAACCCTACCCCTAACCTCAACCCTAACCCCAACCTAACAGTATACTTATAATCCAATGAGAATTAGTTGCAATGTAACTTAAATTTAACAAACGGACCATCAAAATAAAGTGTGACCCTCAAAATGTTATGCTCTCAGATTTTTCATACATATTTATAAAAATATTGAAGAATTGCTTTTTAACATGACCCTTTTGATCTGTTTGCACTAAAGTTATTGTAAATGGTGATGTAATTTGGTAAAAACCTTTGCTACACTTTGATCGAATAAGATGCATCCCAAGCTCATTGTAATAATTCAATATGTATCAAACACACACTCATGTCCTCTGAATCACACCTTAAAACATTATGAGTCTATAATAACTATTCCAGTTTGCTAGCATTACTATATCAGATACAGTATCTCCGGTGCAGTATGTCATGCCTGTATGTGTCGTGTGTGTTTGTGTTTCAGCCCCTGTAGGCTCCGCATTGAGCGCGTACTTTGGTCATCGTCCAGTGGTGATGGTGGGAGGTCTGCTGAGCAGCATCGGGATGGTGCTCGGGTCATTCGCCCAGGATCTGCTACAGCTGTATATCACAGTAGGGTTTCTCACAGGTAAGAGCGCAGGAGCATACGGCTGTCCTCACATATTCACGCTCCAATGTGTTTCACTGTTCATTCACAAGTAGAAAAGGTCATTAGCCATTTATAGCCACTGAATGGGATCTTATTCATGAGCCTTTCAGATTCAGGACATTGCAAAGGGAGAGGAAAAATGTACCTGCTTTAGAATTCAAGGTATGAAAACAATGAATGTTTGCTTGGCTCAATAATCAGTGCTGGCGCATTTAGTTTAATTCTTCTTTCGTGTTTTTATTATTCCTCTTTCATTTTATTTCTTTTGTTAAAGCAAGTTATTCCTTTTGATAAATTTAAATACTTTTGTTTAAGTGCCACTTAGTTTAGCTATGTATAAAGTTTCATTATGTTTAGCCATATTCATACACTCACTGGCCACTTTATTAGGTACGCTTTACTAGTACCGGGTTGGACCTCATTTTGCCTTCAGAACTGCCTTAATCCTTCGTGGCATAGATTCAACAAGGTACTGGAAATATTCCTCAGAGATTTTGGTCCATATTGACATCAGTAGCTGCACATTTGTCGGCTGCACATCCATGAAGTGAATCTCATGGTGCCCACATCCTAAAAGTGCTCTGGTGAGTGTGGAGGTCATTTGAGTAGTGAACTCATTGTCATGTTCAAGAAACCAGTCTGAGATGATTCGTGCTTTATGACATGGTGTGTTATCCTGCTGGATGTAGCCATCAGAAGATGGGTACACTGGGGTCATAAAGGGATGGACATGGTCAGCAAGAATACTCAGGTGGGCTGTGGCCTTGACGTGATGCTCGATTGGTACTAATGTGCCCAAAGTGTGCCAAGAAAATATGCCCCACACTTCGGATCTACTTGGATTTTCACACACAACCATCTCTAGGGTTTACAGAGTGTTTGATACAAGGCAGGATGGATCCATGTTTTCAAGTTGTTGACGCCAAACTCTGACCCGACCATCCGAATGGACAGTAGTGGCACCCGGTGTGGTCTTCTGCTGCTGTAGCCCTTCTGCCTCAAGGTTGGACATGTCGTGCGTTCAGAGATGCTCTTCTGCTTACCTCAGATGTAACGAGAATTTATTCGAGTTACTGTTGCCTTTCTTTCCGTTCGAACCAGTCTGGTCATTCTCCTCTGATCTCTGGCATCAACAAAGCATTTGCACCCATAGAACTGCTGCTCACTGGATATTTTGTCTTTTTCGGATTATTTTTGGTAAACCCTAGAGATGGTTGTGCATGAAAATCCCAGTAGATCAGCAGTTTCTGAAAAACTCAGACCAGCCCATCTGGCACCAACAACCATATCACGTTCAAAGTCACTTAAATCATATTTCTTCCCCATTCTGATGCCCGGTTTGAACTGGAGCAGATCTTCTTGACCATGGCTATATGCATAAAGGCATTGAGTTGCTGCCATGTGATTGGCTGATTAGAAATGTGCGTTAATGAGCAGTTGGACAATAAAGTAGATGGTGCAGTGTATGTACGGTTTCATTTTGCAACAGTATTTTTCATTATTTCATGTTCATTTTGTAACAATCTTTACAAATAGTCATTTTTTTAATTATACTGATTATTATTATTATTATTACTAGTAGTAGTAGTAGTAGTAGTAGTAGTATGCACAAAAAGTACTATTATTTTGGACAATTTACAAATCTAGTTGGTTGATTTACCACAAAAAAAATTAAAAATAAGAAACCTTAATAAGAGTTTTTATTTTGTTTCTAGTCCAAATATCAAACAATTCCTAAATCAATAAGCCTTATAATATAAGACGTCTTAAATTAAATTGAATAAATAAAATAAAATAGAATTAATTAATGTCTTGATTTCAGAAATTAAATGTTAAAATGAAGTGACCTTTTTTCTTGTTGCAAGATTATTTTGCGTGATTATTTTTTGTCATATTTTAGCGAAAAACTCACTTAATTTTGAAGTATTATTTCTGATAACAAGACCATATATTTTGCTTGTCTACAGAAAATACTTCTTGATTTAAGAGTTTTTAGATATTTGGATCAGAAACAAGACAAAAACCCTTAGTGTGAAAACCATTTTTTTGCAATGTTGCAGTGTCATGATAGCAATGCAACAATAGCACAATGTTTTAAAGTGAAGGTGTGTTCAGTGAGTCAGTGGTAGTAGATGTTCTTATTACACATAACCTTGCAATGCTTTTGTCCATTTAGCCAGCAGCATTTTTACAATGTTTTACCCTTGAAAAATGAATGGATAGTCAAAGAAATAATAATAATAATATTGGCATTGAAGAAATATAAGTGAAGAAACCTGTGAAAAACCTCTACTAGTTATTTAACTATTGATCTTTTGCTTAATATAATAACAAAAAATCACAAATACAACACAGTTTAAAAAACAAATATAAGTCACACTTTATACTAGGTAATGTAAGTTTATGTATTTACTAACATTAAGTAAAAATGAACAATATTTGTACAGTATTTACATTACATTCTTTATTAAAATCTATAGTTGTGCTTGTTAACATGGGTTATTGCATGTATTTATTGTATGAATTTTCATTAACTTATACAAATGAATATTGTAAAAAAAAAACTGGTTAATTGTTCATAATATTAAATACATTAACAAAACGTATGAACAAAATACCTTTAAATATGTGTCCACAATAAATGATTCAATCAGCAAAATATGGATTTTCCATTGTGGTCCTCGTTATTCTTAAAAAATGAACAAGCAAATCATAAATGGAGTGCAAACATCATCAGCTCAGCAACTTACCAAAACAAGATCTTCAACTTAAACCATAAAATAACCATTTCTTTTCATTCCTCTTCTTAAAAATTTCACTCTCAAAGTAATTTGATTGATAGGATTTTTAAGTTTATAAGCTGGTTACACAATGACCAATATCTATCTACAAATTGTCACCTGACCTCCCATCTAAGAGCACTTTCAAAAAAGACAAGACTACAGTCGTACATGTGCTGGGAATTGTTTGATTAGGCTGTTGATTAAAGCTAATAATATTGTAAATAATGTAGAATTGGGTGCCACAGTGGTGCAGTGGGTAGCAAGATCTCCTACCATCAAGAAGGTCACTGGTTCGAACCCCGGCTGGGTCAGTTGGCATTTCTGTGTGGAGTTTGCATGGTCTCCCCGTGTTGGTGTGGGTTTCCTCCGGGTGCTCAGGTTTCCCTAAGTCCAAAGACATGCGCTAGGTGAATTGGGTAGGCTAAATTGGCCGTAGTTTATGTGTGTGAATGAATGTGTATGGATGTTTCCCAGTGATGGGTTGCAGCTGGAAGGGCATCCGCTGCATAAAACATATGCTGGATAAGTTGGCGGGTCATTCTGCTCTGGCGATGCAAGATTAATAAAGGGACTAAGCTGAAAAGAAAATTAATGAATGAATGAATAATGTTGAATTAAGGTGGCGCAGTGGATAGTGCTGTCGCCTCACAGCAAGAAGGTCACTGCCTCAAGCCTCAGCTGGGTCAGTTGGCATTTCTGTGTGGAGTTTGCATATTTTCCCCATGCTAACGTGGGTTTGCTCCGGGTTCCCACACAAATCCAAAGACGTGCTGTAGGTGAATTGGGTAAGCTAAACTATCCGTAGTGTATATGTGTGAACGAGAATGTATGGATGTTTCCCAGTGATGGGTTGCAGCTGGAAGGGCATCCACTGCATAAAACATATGCTGGATAAGTTGGCGGTTCATTCCCCTGTGGAAACCCCTGATTAATAAAGGGACTAAGCCGAAAATAAAATAAATGAATGAATGATTATTGTTGAATTTTACATTTCTTACACACACCAATCGTTTTGTTTCACAAAACATCAGTTTGTTCTATAACCTATAACCTTTCACTTTCATGAATCACTAAAGACCACTAATTCAGCTCAAAATATTCTTTAATGTTCTACTGAAGAAAAAATTGACCTACATTTTAGATGACCTGTGGGTGAGTAAATTAACTTGTTCAATTGTATTGTTCAACCAAGTTTAAAATTATTTTTAAAAAATCACATCCGTAGAATTGCAAAAGTTTGGTTTTGGGGTCAGAAAGTTTACAAAACCACAATCCGACATTACCTACTGTACGTCACCACCAGTTGTTTTTGGAAGGATAAATGTCTATTCCTTCATTCAGAACCTAATTTTTTATTAAAATTTTTTTTACCTTTTTTTTTCACCAAAAAATAAATAAAAATTGAAAATATTTACTTTTAGGGTGAAGTTAGAGATATTTATAAAATGTGCATTTACATACAACAGTCACTATATAAAAACATAAAGTGATTATTTAAAAAATCAGAAGGTTAAATAATAAAAATGTGAAGTTTATTTATAAACTAATTTCGAGAGGATCACCTGTTTATGATTGCTTGCAGCTGGTCCCGCATTTTTCAATTTATGATTCACCAATCAGACGATTCCTAAGCCACTATAAATACCCTAGGTTCCATATAACAGCCATCTTAGTTTTTGAAGAATCCCCCCTTCCACCCCTACTCCTCCTACTTTTTTAGATGGGTGGCATGGTGGCTCAGTGGATAGCACTGTTGCCTCACAGCAAGAACATCACTGGTTCTAGTTCTTACCAAGCCAGCCGACGTTTCTGTGCGGAGTTTACACATTCTCCCCATGTTCACGTGGGTTTCCCCCGGGCTTCCCCGGTTTCCTCCCACTGTCCAAAAACATGCAACTTAAGTTAATTGACCAATCCAAATCTGCTCCATAGACATGTTCCTAGTAAGAAGTTATCTCTTAAAAGCAATCACTATCTGCTCATTAACTACTACAGCAGGGGAGTTCTCAAGATCTACCTGAGCTCAAACTCCCCTCTCGCCTTGCAAATGGGAGGGAGCCCCGGGCTCGAGGATCTTATGAGCTCAGGGCTCTCTCCTGGGACAGCATGACAAGCAAGCTTTATAATCAATCATCAGCTAAGCGTAAACTCTTGAAATGTTTTTATATAGTCACTGTTGTATGCAAATGCATGTTTTGCATAATATATGAAATAAAGAATAAATACTTTGTTTCCCCACAGGCTCCTTTTGCTCATATTTACAAAGGATGTATTAATATTAATGAAGGCCACCTTCATCCTTTCTTTTTGGGCTTCTGCAGGGTTTGGTTATGCTCTGACCTGGACCCCCACCGTCACCATGCTGGGCTGGTACTTTGACAAGCGGCGTCCGGTGGCCAACGCTCTGGCCAGCACAGGAGAGTGTCTCCTCACCTTCATCCTCACCCCGTCCTTCCAGCTCATGGTGGATCAGTTTTCCTGGAGAGGAGCCATGCTGATCCTCGGAGCTCTGCAGCTCAACCTGTGTGTGTGTGGGGCTCTTTTAAGACCACTAAACAGACATGATTACTTTAAAGACAGCACAGAGGAGAATGAGCTCGAGCTCTCTAAATGTTCAAACAACAGGGCAGATTCAGATCCGATGGCGGTTAAAATCATTGGCTACGTCGACTACACACTAATCGCTAACTCTCGCTTCATGGTCTACTCAATGTTTGGCATCTTCGCTGCTCTGGGTTTCTTTGCTCCATCTCTTTTCTTAGTGCCCTACGCCCGCAGTCAAGGAGTGGAGGAGTACCAGGCCGCTTCACTCATGTCCATCTCTGCCGTGCTGGATCTTCTGGGCCGGATGTTTTTTGGATGGGTGGCTAATCTGCGGCTGGTGGAGACTGTGCATCAGCTGATCGTCACAGTGGTTTTGTTGGGCGCTGTTTTGTTGTTGTGTCCACTGGCGACTACATTCACACAGCTGGCGGTGTTCAGTGCAGGTTACGGGCTAGTGTTCGGAGCGACTGTTGCTATTCACATCACTGTGCTGGCAGAGGTGGTCGGAGTGGAGAGACTGGGCAGCGCACTGGGCTTCTTCATGCTCATCCGCAGCAGTGGCGGCCTTCTGGGACCACCTTTGGCAGGTGAGAGGGACTTTAGACATCTAGTGACTCGGCAATGAAGTTAAAGACCTCATGTTTTATTTACATTATACGTTTAATTATGAATTACATTTATATTATTTATTTACTTCACCAATATAATATAATATAATATAATATAATAGAATAGAATAGAATAGAATAGAATAGAATAGAATATGATGTAATATAGTATAATATAATATACAGATAATATAATATAATATAATATAATATAATATAATATACGGATAATATAATATAATATAACGGTAATTTAATATAATATAATATAATACAATATAATATAATATAATATAACGGTAATATAATATAACGGTAATATAATATAATATAATATAATATACGGTTAATATAATATAATATAATATAATATAATATAATATAATATAATATAATATAATATAATATAATATAATATATTTTTTATTAAATAT
>CAIGQQ010038153.1:1040813-1052535 GCA_903798035.1 Danio albolineatus
ACCAAAACAAACAGTACTCACAAATCTCTAATCATACCAAAACAAACAGTACTCACAAATCTGTAGTCACAACTTAACATTCAAAATCTCTGCACCAAACAACATACATCCATTCCAACAAACACAAAGCAATCAACCCAAAACAAGATGGCCACCAAGGAAGTTGTGTCATGGCTTTTAAAACACTGTAGGCCAATCAGGAACTAGCAATCATGTAGAAGTGGCAAATCAGATGCATTCAGAGAAACAGATGAGTCAAGAGAATCATAGGATTGTAACACGGTGGCTCAGTAGTTTGCACTGTCACCTCACAGCAAGAAGGTCACTGGTTTGAGTCCTGACTAGGCCAGTTGGCAGTTCTATGTGGAGTTTGCATGTTCTTCCCGTGTTCGTGTGGGTTTCCTCCGGGTTCTCCAGTTCCCCCACAGTCCAAAGACATGTGCTATAGGTGAATTGAATAAACTTAACTGCCCATAGTGTATGAGTGTGTGTGTGGGTGTGTGCATGCGTGCGTGCGTGTGTTTGTGTGAATGTAAGAGTGTATGGGTGTTCCCCAGTAGTTGGTGGTTCATTCCGCTTTGGTGACCCCTGATAAATCAGGCACTTAGCTGAAGGAATATGAATGAATGAACAAGATCTATTGATTGTATTCTGACTAAAGGTTACTGGCTCCTGTAGATGAACATCAGATTATTTTGTACACAGCAGGAAAGAGATTATGAGTCAGGGAGGAAAGACTCGATAAATGTAATTATCAGGAGGTTCGAATGTATGACATTTTTATCTTAAAGTTGCCTGTTATAAAAAAGAGGTGATGTACATTTCATTAGGAAAATGGTAGAGCTGTGCCTCTATTTGTGAAGTACTTTTGGCACAGGATGGCATCTGTGAGCCTGCAAGGGGTTTTAGGACCATTAGAGTGAAAAAAGAGTTCTGGATACACAGTGTCTCTGACTCCAGCAGAGTTGCTGTGGTTACAGTTGAATACTCAGACAGTATAGTATGTTCTCTCTCTCTTTCTCTCTCTCACTGTGTGTGCGTGGGTGTGTGTGTGTGTGTGTGTACGTGCGTGTGTGTGTGTGTGTGCGCGTGTGCGTGTATGTGTGTGAGTTTTTGGGAGGGAAGTTTCTGGGCCTCTGCTCATTAGTCCCGATAAGTGTAGGTTGGATTGATAACAATTAACAAGGGATGGCAAGAAGGAATTTACAGCGGATGGATATCCCATCCCAACTGACTAGATTCCAGAGTCATTTCTAATTACGGTTCATTAGTGTAATTCAAGATTGAAAAGATTTACAAATTAATCCATTTACAACAAGCCACAGAAAATGGCCAGTACCCAAAGTTTCCTTTTAGTTTACTGTATACATCGTTTTCTCACTTTGACCTTAGATGTCTTTTATCTTTCCAACTGGTGTTTTGACAAGCATATCGGCTTTATTCCCTCATAATATAAGGTTTTTCATTTTATGGGAAAAATAACTTGCAAAAAAATGTATCAATATCTACATTTATCTTAATATCCTTTGATATTGATATATTTTGTGCTTTAGCACAATTCACATACAACTGTATGCAAAAGATGCAACCGCATTAACAGAGACTAAAATTGCTACTTGTTTCGAACATAGCACAATGTTTAATATGACAATTTATCTGAACAATAACATATTTAGATTACAAACTAAGTTTAAGAAGGGAGTCATTTTTTGTACGTTGCAGTATGGGCTTAATCTGAAAACGTAGCCCTGTATGCATTTTGAGAGATCACAAATTATGTAGGCAGAAGTACGTATGTCTGCATTTTGTCTTTAAAATGAACGCTATGGGGCGGTATGATGCCGTTCCTTTTCGCGCTTACCAGCTGACCTCTTACCTCCATATGGACGGCTTTCCTGCTGTAACCGGTTTGTCCAGTAGCTCACCATGTACGTTAGCGGGTTTAAGACGCACAGAGGTGTTGACCACAGTGACAGGGTATGACTCTGGCGAAGAACAGTTCCAGAAAGTGGATAAGCAAAAAAATTTAATAAACAAGTCAATAACAGGGTGAGAATGTGGTAAAATCTGAAAACATGGTAAAAATCAGGCACAGGCTTTTCTTTTTCTGGATTGCTTTTTAAAACTGTCGGTTGCGCTGGTCAATCGGTGCTTTTGAAAACACTATTGGTTGGGTTTAGGGAAGGAGGAGGATGGGTCAGTCCATCGGTCAGTCGGTCAGTTGACAGCGGCCTCTGGTAGATTTATGCGTGAACAGCAGTTGCGAGTGGCAGCCGCAAGAGAAATTTGAGATCTCAAAAAGCGTACACAGCCACCTCTGGTGTATTCGAGAAAACAAAAACTGCAAAAAAAAAAAAAATCCAGAAATCCAGAGGTCTTGGTGACTGTGATTAGTGGAATTTCAAAAACAGTATTTTATGTAAGTATGAGTTAAGTAGTTATTTAAATTACATTTAAATGTGGTTATTTAAATAGTTCAATTAAATAAATAAACACACATGTAGCTTCAGCAAAAGCAGTTTTCAGTGTTATCAGTTGCTGTTCAGTTTCAAAATTAGCTACAAAATCAGTTTCTCCTTGGAGAAAATGAATGCAGTTTTTACCTCCAGAAGCTTACTGTTGTTCTCCGTCTTCACCAGCTGTCATTTATCTCTCCCTCTCTCTCTGTTTCTGTGGACTCATTGGTGTGAACTGATGGCTGCAGTGCTATAGCAATGAATCATAATTAGGTTCACATTGAGGGTAATTGAGATTATTGCACTGGTGTGACCTCTCTGAGAAATACAGCAATATCATGAGTCAGAAGTAGGTGAGCTGTGCCGCACTTTCAGGGTTTTGCAGCTTGGTATTGTTTGAGGGAGAGAGGAGGAGGGTTTGAGCCAGCATTCTGCTGAGCTGGATTTTCTGGGTGGGCCTGAAGCGGTCCAAAAGCCACCCTGGTCCAACTGGCTCTCAGCTTTCTCGTGACTGCAAACTATGAACTGTTTATCCATTGAAAGCATTTGTGGTTAAAAAACTGGCTTAACATTCACAACTCTGGCATTATACATTACACATTAGCTCTTTTTGTAGGGTTTTCAATTCAAGTTATTGTTCCAAAGCAGCTTTACAAAAGAGACACATTATTACATCACAGTCAAAATAAGATAAAGTGTTGTGTATAGGGTGGTCAGTATATAAAAATAGTTAGCCTGCAGTTATACAGTGTATAGTGCCAATTCCAAAAAGGTGATGTCTCTGTGTATAACACGTCTTTCAATGAAGTGTTGGCATTATGGGGTTGGTTTAGTGTTGGTTTTCTTTGCTACATTAAAATGCTATGGTTATAATTCTAGATATTTCTCATTGATCTTCGTAAATATTGTGTCACGAGACATTCTAATATGGATTGAACACTATTTGTGACATAACGGGTCAGTTTGTATGATGTAGCGTCATAAACAAGATCATTTCGACAAGATCACTTTTCTCAAAACTCAAAAGCTACTCAAACTCAAAGTTTTCTCTCTCCTTCATTAATCTCTAAGAGTTTTTCTTCCTATTTCAGGTTAAGTTTACTTTTTAATCAGATTTCGTGGCAGTTTGTGTGCAGCATGTTAATGTTTTGTACCATGTATTGCTTTTGCAAGATATAAATCATTAATTTGTAGTTTAAATGTTTCGATTAACACCCTGAAGCTTCTTATCTTCCAGTATTAAAAAGTTACTTTTTTAAAGTTTACCAAACGACAATCTAAGTCAGGTATTAAGAAAGTCAGTATTTTATTATTTCATGATTTCTGACTGCAGTGGTGCAGTGGATAGTGCTGTCGCATCACCGCAAGAAGGTCGCTGGTTCGAGCCTTGGCTGGTTCAGTTGGCAGTTCTGTATGGAGTTCTCCCCGTGTTTGCATGGGTTTCCTCCGGGTGTTCCAGTTTCCCCCCACAAGTCCAAAGACATGTGCTACAGGTGAACTGAGTAAGCTAAATTGTCCATAGTGTATGTGTGTGTATGAGAGTGTATGGGCGTTTCCCAGTACTGGGTTGCAGCTGACAGGGTGTGCGTAAAACATTTGCTGGATAAATTGGTGGTTTATTCCACTGTGGCGAACCCTGATTAATAAAGGGACTAAGCTAAAAGAAAATGAATGAATGAATGATTGAATTAATGATTTCTGACCACAAATATTTGAATGGTTGTGTATGAACACAACTGCAAAACTTGAAGATTCATAATCACTCTTATAAATAAAGGTGCCAGGAAAGACTGTATGTTGTATAAGTGCTTTTTTTTTTTTTTTGATTCCTCAAAAAATCTACAGTTTTTACATTGTTTGAAGATCATTTTCATAATCTAAAGAACATATTTTTACTATAAAGTATTATTTGTAAAATGAAAAGGTACCATGACTATTAAAGGCTCTTCATCAAACAGTTTGTGTAAATAAACAATCTTCATTTTCAACAGTGTAACTGACTAGTCTGTCAATTAAACTGTTTTGCTATGAAAAAGACACAGAAACTAGCAACCGGTTTACAGGAACTACATGAACTGATTTGTTAAAACGATTCAAACTTTTTAGAACATCAACTCCACTCTATAGCTAATACCCAACATGAGTTCAGGCTGATGCAGTTGTGCACAGTCACGTGTTGTGAAGTGAATGAGTTTAATCCCAGTCAGCTGAGAAGACTGTTTAAATGCTCTCTGAAATGGTAACATTTAAACTTATTCAACCATATTTTTCAAGAAAATGATAGTGCCAAAAAGCCAAATGCCAAAACTTGGCTCTATGTCTTTGCCAGTCAGTTGTTATGTGGATTGCTGCAATTGCTCAGTTGGTTGGCAGTTACTAGAGTGTTAATATGCAGTTGCTAGGGTGTTATTTCTAGGGTGTTTTCAGTGGCTGTCAGGAAGTTGTCTGCGGTGCTAATGATTAAAATTAGGTTTGTTTAGCAGTTATATGCAAAGTTTGCATCACCATTTATTTTAGAAATGTAGGGGAAGTAAAGTAATGCTGCTAATTTGATTCAATTCAGTTCAAGTTAGTTTGTATAACTCTTTTTTTTGACAATACTTATTGTTTCAAAGCAGCTTTACAAAAAGTCATATTAAAATATATATGTAAAATATATATTTAAAAATATTTTAAAGGTCATATTAAAATAATTATATATTTTATTTATATTTATTTATATATTTTATTTTATATTATTAATATATAATATATATAATTTTATATTAAATTATAACTGTATTTCTATTAAATTCAGAAAAGTTAAGGTTATTACTTACCATAACTTTATAGGTACTAATAACTTTAATTAACTAGTAGCTTTTAACAGTTAGTTATGATATAAACATAGTTAACCTGCAGTTTTGCAGCATTTAGGTGATGTTTATGTGTACATGTTTAATGAAGTAATTCATAAGTAATGAATTGATTTAATCATTTCAAAACAAGTCAGTATTGAGGTAGTAAAACATCTCCAACATCACTGTAAGTTTTACTGTAATCATGAACGGTACTGGGGTTGGGGGGAGTTTATCAGGAAAAGAGGTGAATCACTGAAGCAAGTGACCTTCACCCTGCCCCTAATCAAGCCTTCTTTCCCGATCCTCAGATCTATCAATCATCCACAGACCCGCTCACTCCATTCACCTCAGACTGAGTCCAGTCTCTGAAGCACCTGAGAAGCTGTAAATACCAGAACTCTGCAGGAAATGAACTTGCAGACGTCTAGACTTAAATCACGATGCACTGGTGGAACTTGAAGTGAGAGAGAGAGAGAGAGAGAGAGGGGAAAGGGGGCTATTTAGTTTTCCTCTCGTAATTATCTTAATGATCTCTTGGAAGACCACACTACAGCGTGCTAAGTATGTCAACATGCATTTAGTTCAAATCTTATTGTCCACACTAACAGGGGCCTCAACCCAGTGAACCTGAAGGATGCTGAGCTGCAACAGAGCAGAGTTGCAGTTTGAATTGGAAGTGACCGATGTTTTGTGACTCCTTGAAGTCTAATTTGGCAGTAGGGATAATAAAGTCTGCATAAACTAGAAGCTGCGACTAGAAGCTTTTTTTTTTTTTTTTGTATTTTAATGCAGTTCCTATAAAAAATTGAATACTATGAGAAAGCAGTGAGCGTGGCTTGTTTTTTCTATTGAGAGCTGATTGAATAAAATAGGTATTTCGTTCAGAAAGATCAGGAAAAGGTTTTTGGGAGAGTTATTACAACCTAACAGACTCCTCCTCATTATCATTTCTGTTTGTTGTCAAAAGTGACAGTTGGAGGGGTGTGGCTAAGTATGTTAGCCACACCCAATACCTCAGAAAGACTTTGGGCCCTATCATTTGTGATTTGTGGTGCTATTTTTCATTTTGCACAACGTTGTTTAAATAGCAAATCCATTTACGCCGTTTTGTGGACTGTGTGTGTGTGTGTGTGTGTGTGTGTGTGTGTGTGTGTGTGTGTGTGTGTGTGTGTGTGTGTGTGTGTGTGTGTGTGTGTGTGTGTGTGCTGGTCTGAAAAGGAGGTGTGTTATTGAGCTTTGTTGGTGCTTTGCTATTTTGAGGACCTGAAAGAGACTGCGCCAATGACCAACTAAAAGCTGCTCTAAAGTCCAGTGCAGAGCACGTTAGTTATGCACATACAGTATGCAGGTCCAAACGCTTACACATCGCTTAATATTGCTTAATGCACAGGATGTACAGCAATACACAAATATACAAAAAAATTTAAGATTTTAGATATTACAAAATGAATTATTTTCTACATGAATATAAAAAACACTGTCCCGGGGGGCTTTTTTCAGTTTATTCATGACAATCTGCGTTTGTATAATGTTATTATAATTAGCAGTTGTTGTTTTTTTCTCTGCCTGTTGGGTTTTGGAGACATAGAATAGGATGTGTGGTTGGATATAACTCAGTTTTCTGACCACACTTCACTGTTGTTGTTCATTTATTAGTTTGCTGGAAATTAGAACTGAATTTAGAAATAGTTTTAAAACAAATCTTTGTGCTTATAATGAAATATTTAGGCTAATGGATGTCTTCAGCGGAGTGCATACAACGCCTTTTACTTATCCACGAAAGTAAAGGAGTAATGTACAAGTAAAATAAAAAGAAAGTAAACTGGCCGAATGGAGGAGGCTCGTTCTTTATCCTTACCCTTCATTCCGTTTTTCCACTTACAAAGTCCGCCATGTAAACAGCAAATGCGTAATGGCGTGAAGCTACTCTTAAAGGGAATGGGAGACTCTGATTGGTTTAATGCATGTTATGCTCAAAACACACCCAGACCAAAACACACCCAGATTAAAAGAATCCTGTTAGACCATATGCGCTGAGGCGCAAACCGTATTTTTCTGTCTTTAACATAGTAAAAGTGGATTTGCACACATTTAAAGCTTTTGCACTTTAAACTTTGCGTCTACTTATTCATTCATTTTCTTTTTGGCTTAGTCCCTTTATTAATCCGGGGTCACCACAGCGGAATGAACCGCCAACTTATCCAGCATTTGTTTTATGCAGCGGATGCCCTTCCAGCCGCAACCCATCTCTGGGAAACTTTGCGTCTACTGTAGATCATTAAAATAGAGCTCATAATTTGACAATTGAAATAAAAACAGAGATTTTAGATTACAAAGGCAATTTTTTTTTAATAACATGCACAGATAAATTGTTCACCACAAAACTAGCAACGTGAGCTAACTAAATCATATGATTAGTTGTGATTTTATTTGTACTTGTAGTGTCTCATACATTTTTCATCAGAAAAGAACGGAAAGAAATAAGTTAAAATCAAGCTCATTGTGGGTCCACATTTTTAAAAACTGACAGATTTCTGTATAAACCATTGTTATGTTTTTATTTGTGCTGAAACATTAGAAAAGCTGCTTTAAGGCGTAGAAAGCGGCATTGTTTTCTGATCAAATAAGAAGAGCAGAACAAGCAGTTGTATAAAGCACCGATGTCTTCAAAAGAAGCAGCCGGATATCTGAAAGAGATAAGCAGAAAGACGTATACAGCACATCATCAGGGGACCTCTTCCAGACAGGAAGAGCACACCACCACATCCTCTCTGCTTCATCCAGACTCACTTGGGAAAATATTATCTGTATGTTAAATAATCAAAAGCAGCCGGATCCTGAAGGACGCAGATATTTTTATTGTAACATAGCATGTGTAGTTTGGGCGATGGCTTGTTTCTGTAGTCTTTGCGTATTCACTTCGTCATACGCTGTAACTAAAGACGATGACTAAAAATGATTGGTCAGCTGTGATGAGTGTGGGCTGAACTGAGAGCCAAAACCTGGGAATTGGTTTGATTTTCTGGGTTTTTGCTAAGCTGATTTCTGTAAGGTCACTTGGATGTTTGTTCAGCTTTCAGTGTTCTTGCTAATAATAATAATTAATTGTATTTGTATAGCACTTTTCCTACATAATATACAACTCAAAGCGCTTTACGAACATAAAAAATTATTAGGAAACAACATCAATATCAGGTAAAAATAATAAACAACAAATATACTCAGAGGAATGCATACATGTACACATATACACTCACCGGCCACTTTATTAGGGACACCAGTCCAACTGCTATTTAATGTAAATTTCTAATCAGCCAATCACATGGCAGCAACTCAATGCATTTAGGCATGTAGACATGGTCAAGATGATCTGCTGCAGTTCAAACTGAGCATCAGAATGGGGAAGAAAGGGGATTCAAATTACATTGAACAGTGATTCAAGTTACATTGAACATGGTATGGTTGTTAGTGCCAGATGGGCTGGTCTGAGTATTTCAGAAACTGCTGATCTACTGGGGTTTTCACATACAACCATCTCTAAGGTTTACAGAGAATGGTGCGAAAAGTTTTTTGGATGCAAATGACTTGTTGATGCCAGAGGTCAAAGGAGAATGGCCAGACTAGTTCGAGCTGACAGAGAGGCAGCAATAACTCAAATAACAACAGAGGTATAACTGAGGTATGCATCTCTGAACGTATAACATGTCCAACCCTGAGGCGGATGGGCTACAGCAGCAGAAGACCACACCGGGTGCCACTCCTGTCAGCTAAGAACAGGAAACCGAGGCCACAATTCCCACAGGCTCACCAATACTGTATAACAGAAGATTGGAAAAATGTTGCCTGGTCTGATGAGTCTCGATTTCTGCTGCAACATTCACATGTTAGGGGCAGAATTTGGCATCAACAACATGAAAGTATGGATCCATCCTGCCTTGTATCAACGGTTCAGGGTGGTGGTGGTGTAATGGTGTGGGGGATATTTTCTTGGCACACTTTGGGGTCATGAGTACCAATTGACTTACCTGAGTATTGTTGCTGACCATGTCTATCTCTTTATGACCACAGTGTACCCATATTCTAATGGGTACATCCAGCAGGATTATGCATCATGTCATAAAGCTCCAGTCATCTCAGACTGGTTTCTTTAACATGACAATGAGTTCACTGTTCTCAAATGGCCTCCACACTCACCAAATCTCAACCCAATAGAGAACCTTTGGGATGTGGTGGAATGGGAAGTTCGCATCATGGATGAGCAGCCAACAAATCTGCAGCAACTGTGGGATGCTATTATGTCAATATGGACCAAATAAATTCCAATACTTCGTTGAATCTATGCCACGAAGGATTAAGGCAGTTCTGAAGGCAAAAGCAGGTAGGTACTAGTAAGGTGTACCTAATAAAGTGGCCGGTGAATGTATACATATACACATTTAGACACACACACAGTACATGCTTGTGTATATACATATACATACACACGGTCATGCAAAGGCATTGTTGTGTGGTTGCTTGAGTGTTCTTTTGAATTGCTAAGATGTTTCTAGCTATTTGTTAAAATGTTATGTTAGTAGTGTTGCTATATCGTTCTGGATGGTTGCTAAGTTGATTTTCTGGGTTGCTGTGAAGACATTTCACCAACCTAACATGTTCCTGGATTAATATTTATGTTGATCCTGGAACAACATTCCAATCAGCCAATTAGAATCAAGGGATTTGTTTACAGTTTAAGTTTAGGCTTACGGTTAGGTTTATGCACTTCTACATGATTGTTATCTAACTATTATTCACCCCTGATTTTGATAATAGTTTACAGTTATGGTTGGGTTTAGGGGTAGGGATTAGGTATGGATTACATTTTCGAACAAAAATGATGTTCCAGGATCAACATGGGTGGTAATCCAGGATTCCAACGTGCCTGGCAAAATCCTGGGCAGTTGATAGAGTTTTCTGTAAGGCTAGTTAATTGCTATAGAGAATAGTTGCTAGGGTACCGGTATGGTTGTTAAGGCACTGGTATGGTTTTTTTTTAGCATATCTGCATAATGTAATCATTTTTGAAGAATCGTGTGACACTGAGAGTAAATGAAATCGTACTGACACCCAATTTTTTTGCCGTTGCGGTAACTGTTTTGTGTTCTTGTAAAAAAGACAATAAAATCTATTCTAACCTAATTACAAAAGCAACCACGACAGGCTCCTGCCAAACATTTGCTTTCATTTTAACAGTTTGATCGAAAGCAAAGCTGTGACCTTGCCAAGCAACCATGCTGAGTTTTTAAGATGCATGCAGTTCACAAACCCATAAATTAATTAGCAAACAAAATCACAGCCACGTTTAGACTTGGTGTTATAAAAAGTCTCCGTGGAAAAACAATGAAGTGCTGAACACCAGCCCATATGGGTCTGCACTCTCATCAGCTCTGGTCTGGAGATTCAGCAGGAGTTTAGCATACTTGGCCAAGGTAGGAAGATAAGTGGAAGTGGTGTTGAACTGCAAAAATGAAAGAATGGAGGAGGACTGTCTGAGAGAGCAGAGCAACCCTAAACAGTACCTCTAGTGTAAACTGAACCTTGGCTCAGACAGATCTATGAGCCCATTGAGAAACCCATGGGAGGAAGAAAACTAGAGTAGAAAGGCCAAGACAGGATGAAACTACAGCATCTGTATAATAGGTATTAGGTTTCTGAAAAGGAGACCCGTTGTGTTTAGAATGCTACATTTCTCCAATAGCTGAAACCAAAGCTACTTTAGTGTTGTTTCTAATTAAAATATAACATTATTTAAACTCAAACTATTTTAATTATAATTTACTTATTTATACCTCAATCAGTATTTAATTTCTACTTATATATGTGTAGGTTCTTTCACATATCTGGCACCTAAACTCTGGAACAGCCTTCTTAGCACAGTTTGGGAAGCAGACACACTGAGAATCACTTGATAATTCATTTGTTCGCTCACTAATTGATTCAGTCATTTATTCACTCACTAACTCACTAATTTATTAGGTCACTGAATAATGACTGACTAACTTATTCAATCATTCATTCACTCACTCAATAATAATTCATTCACTCATTCATTTATTTTTTCATTCACTCATTTAGACACTAAATCATTTGGTTACTGACTAATCACTTGCTAATTCATTCGTTCACTCACTAATTCATTCAGTCATTCACTCTATCACCAATTTATTTGGTCACTATTGACTCATTCAATCATTTATTCACTCACTCATTTATTTATTCATTCACTCATTTAGACACTAATGCATTCGGTTACTGACTAATCACTTGCTAATTCATTAATTCATTCACTCACTAATTCATGCAGTCATTTATTCACTTACTAATTCACCAATGTGTTAGGTCACTGACTAATGACTCACTAACTTATTCAATCATTCATTCACTCAC
>CAIGQQ010038153.1:1063567-1087702 GCA_903798035.1 Danio albolineatus
TTATTATTATTATTATTATTATTATTATTATTATTATTATTATTATTGTTATTGCTGATAAATGGATAAGCTTGTGGTTAAGTGTAAAGATTTAAAGAGATTGTTCACCCAAAACTGAAAATTGTTTACTCAGCTTTGCCTTCACAAGCCTGTCTGACTTTCTTCTGTTAAACATAAAAGAATATATTTTTTTAAATGTTGGAAACGAATAACCATTGACTTCCATAGTATTTGTTTTTCCTACTAAAACATTCTTCAAAATATCTTCTTTTATTTTCAACAGAAAAAAGAAACTTATTAAGGTTTAGAGAGACTTGAGGGTTAATAAACCCAAAATTAAAATGAAATGAAATTAGTCAGTTGAATATTTGGGGTTGAACTATCCCTTTAAAATTACAATACTAATATTTTAGCACTGCACTGTGATCCTTAAAGGGGGTCGTTTAATACGTCATAAATGTTTTTGTAACAATAAATCTTGTTTCATTGAATGACATTTTAGTGTGTCTTCTATAAATAATTTGTAAACATATATGATTAAGCCAATTAACGTTACACTTTTATTTTTCTGAGGCCTGAAATCCCGTTTTCTTTTTGCCAACAAGTGGTTCAAAAAATATTTTGCTTTTTATGTGGTAATATTTAGTCTCATTATATCTTGAGAAAAAGAATAAAATTAAGTAAAATACTCAAAGTAACCATTTGGTTTTGTTAATGTAGCTTGTAACTAGAATAAAAGTTTTTGAGCAGTATCTTGATTCATATGGTATTTATACGACAATGTTTATAATTATTTAGTAATTTTATTATATTAAGTTGTGTTATCATTAAACTTCCACTGAAAAGTATGCGAATTCGGACGCACCGACAATGATTTTTTTTCTATGGCTTTTATTTTGAAAACAGTACTTTACATCCATTCCGGGTCAAGGGAATCAACGTGGTGTGTTCTTGCAGCTCAACGTGCGCTGGTTGTGAATGGTAAAACATCCGAAAGAGAGTGAAAAACAGACGAAACGAGGGTAAGAATCAAGATTGTAATTATGTGCTTTTATTCTGTTTTATCGGAGCATAAACATAAATAATGTGCCACCAAAATCGGTAACTTAGTTAACTAACTTTAGCCTCAGAGACAAGCCAGAGCATGATGACAGTAGCGAAGTTTTCAAATAAATTCGCACAATTTTAATATTCAACAATTAACTTTACATTTGAAGTTGTATTAAAACCTAGCCTCTTACAATTATTTTTACGCTTATAGCTTCGCAATAAGGTTAACAGTTGTAAACATGAGCTGTCAATGAAATATAACTGTTAGCTGTTATAGCACCTTATATGTCAGGGTTGATATCAACAACTTTATTATTAAAGTTACTAATTAGTACAGTATAAATTAGCATGTTTTTGTTTATTAGCAGCAACAACAACAAAAGTGAATAAATAGATACTTTACAAATACACTGTTCATTGTTAGTTCATGTTAACTGTCATCAAATGAGCTCTTGTAAAGCCTTATCAGGATCGACAAAGTTGGTTTTATATGCACACTTTTATTCGTTTTTTTAACATTATGATTCAGAAAAGCATGACAAAATTAGCATTAATGATATTTAATTGACTGAACAGTGTGGTTCCTTGTTATTATTTGGCTGCTAATGTCAATTTCCTATTTTGAATTTGCAATTAATACTCTAATGAAATTATATTATAATGGAGAAAGTAATGAGAATATAAAACCAACTGTACCTTAATCTTATCACGTTATGATCTCTGTATTGACCAGTGAACTCTGGTTTAACTACTAGATCAAAATATCAGACTCCTATTTAACTAAAACAGTATTCTTGTGGGGGTTTTTTAGATCAGCGATGGGGGAGTTTAAAGTACACCGGGTTCGATTCTTTGAATACGTGCCATCAGGAATCAGAGCCTTGGCTTTCAACCAGCAAAATGAAAGGATGGCAGCAGCAAAGATGGATGGGTCAGTGGAGATTTTCCACTGTTCAGACAGATTTTTCCAAGAAAAGGTATGTAAGATTTCTTCTGAAAGGGATAGTTCATTAAAATTTTACTCACCGTTTGCTAAAGTTTCTTGATTCTGCTAAACGCAAAAGAAGATATTTTGAAGAAAGCTGAAAACCATTGACTTCCATAGTAGGAAACGATTGGTTACAGGTTTCCAGCTTTCTTCAAAATATCTTGTTTTGTTTACATCAGAAAAAAAGAAACTTTTTTTGTTTGAAGGGAGTGTAAATGATGGCAGAATTTTAGTTTTTGAGTGAACTGGCCTTTTGTGTTCTGGACACAAAGCAAGCCATATAGATTTTTTTTTTAATTACACTTTTATATTTAGAAACTTAGACTTACCATAGCGTTTTCATACTGCTACTCTGATGATTTGAAGTGCTTTTTTTTTATCCTCACTTGTAAGTTGCTTTGGATGAAAGCATCTGCTAAATGAGTGAATGTAAAAGTTTTTTGACCAGCAAACAGTTTGTTAAAGGTGTGTCCCTGTGTCCACAGATCATCCCTGGCAGAGAGCAGGCTGGGATTGAAGGCTTGTCCTGGGTTGGGGAGCGTCTATTTAGTGCCGGACTAAATGGTGTGGTAACAGAGTATGATCTTACAAACCAGAGGGTGAAATACACCATTGATGCGTATGGAGGGCCAATCTGGGCTATAACAGGCAATCAACAAGGAACACACTTGGCGGTAAGTTTGGTTTGTTTACTACGATCATGTATTCAGTAATTCAAAAACCTTAGACCCCATCTTCAGCGACACTTGATGTATGAATTTCATTGTATTACATGATGAATTTTGCAATATAGACAGTTATTGAACTAAATCTACAGTGGATTTACATGTGTTAAACAATACTGTTATCATGTTTAGAGCTTCTTATAGTAAAACTAAACAAAATTCTGTACTTTGAAGGGATAGTTCACCAAAAAGCTAAAAATTCTGTCATAATTTTTCTTTTCTTTGTAACATACCTCTTTTACTTTCTTGTGTTGAACCCAAAATATATTTTCAGGGAAGCTGGAAACCTGTAACCATTGACCTCCGTGGCATTGTTTTATCCTACTATGGAAGTCAGTGGTTACCGGCTTTCAGAATTCTTCAAAATATCGTTTGTGTTCAACAGAATAAAGAAACATATAAAAGTTTGGAATCATTTGAGGGTGAGTAAATAGTGAGTAAATACATTTTTTTGGGTGAGCTAGATATTGAACATGACTATATCAATGCTGGCAATGTTTGCAGGAATTTAGATTTTAATTATTGATGTACTGGGCTTGGTTCACAGGATGTCACCGTTTTACTCTCTTAAACTGGTGGGATGGATGCAGTGGTTTATTCACAAATGTTTAATGTGATATTGTAATTTTGCACATAAATTAAGTTTGCAGCACTGGAGGGAAATGGAATAACTGTGGAATAATGACACATGTCAAAGAATCGTCTATAAAGCAATATGTAAACATACGAATAAAGATAATTTATTTTAAAGAAAGATACCATAAGTAAAACTTATAGTTATTAAATATTTATGTTTGCAGGTTGGTTGTGAAGATGGAACTGTGAAACTATTTGAGGTGAATGAGGACAAAATACAGTTTGAGAGAAATCTGGACAGACAGAAAGGTGAGATTGTTGTTAATCTTTCAGCCTGTTTCCACCTGCCATTGTGTTCAGATGGGTCTCTTGTGTCTTAGATTTCAATTGACCCTTTTGAATCTTTTGAATGAACTATGTAGTATGATTTTGAGCAAGCAGAAATGTAAGTAAATTAAAATTATGTCAACGACAACTACAATTTCTGCTCTAATCTAATGTAATATAAGATGCCTTACAGTAATTTACAGTCATTTTTACCATGCTTATAACTTGCACTATGTCAAAGCTTAAAGTGTATGCACATGTCTGTATTATTCTATTTATTTATACATCATTTACACTTGTAGTTGCAGTAAACGCTATTTGTAATGTATTTGTTTTGCAAAATGCCATTAGTTGAATGCAATCTAATCTTAAAACAGAAAAACTGCATTTCAGAACAATGTCTGATTAATCTATTACAGGCCGGATTATATCTCTATCCTGGCACCCTTCAGGGTCCAAAATAGCAGCGGGAATGATAGATATGATCCAGGTTTTTAATGTGGAGACAGGTAAAAAGCAAGTTATTAAACATGTTGCATAAACTGGTGAGTCATGATGTCATCAAATAATAGATTGAATTTTTAGGCCACTCTATACATCGGATATTGGTGGACAGAGGGTTCGGGACGTCCCGTGGTAAAGAGTGCGTGGTGTGGAGTGTGGTCTACCTTTCAGATGGGACCATCATCAGCGGAGACTCTGTGGGAATGGTGAAAATGTGGCGGGATGACACTGGTACACTGATCAAAAGCCACAATATTACAAAATCTGATGTGCTCTCGTTATCAGTGTCTCAGGTGAGAATGTGGCTGCGTGTCTGCATGCTGATGTTACAATGATATGTTTATGATTTCAAACAATATTATCCAAAAGTTTTGGGATCAGTAAGATTTGAAATAAAAATAAATTAATAAAATAAAATGATAAAAAATATATAATTTAATTAGTATTAAAGAAAATGTCCCCAACTAGTTAAAACTGCTTTATTGCTAAAATTATAATAGAATTTATAACAACTTCAAAAATATATTTTAACATTTTCAAATGGAATATTTTGTGTTTAATAGGAAATCATCTTTACTAAAGTCTTCAGTGTCACACAATCCTTAAAAAATTAATACAATTATTTGTTCATTTAAAACAATTTTAAAATATAGTGTGATTTAGTATTTTTGTGGAAACTTAGATTGGACTTTGTTGGGTTTGGGTGATGAGGGGTGGAAATTCTTTATGATGAGTAAATGAAAGTAAAAAACAACAACATTTATTTATCATTGAATTCATTAAATGAAGGGCGCCACGGTGGCCGAGTGGTTAGCACGTTCGCCTCACAGCAAGAAGGTCGCTGGTTCGATCCCCGGCTGGGCCAGTTGGCATTTCTGTGTGGAGTTTGCATGTTCTCCCCGTGGTTGCGTGGGTTTCCTCCGGGTGCTCCGGTTTCCCCCACAGTCCAAAGACATGCGGTACAGGTGAATTGGGTAAGCTAAATTGTCCGTAGTGTATGAGTGTGAATGAGAATGTATGGATGTGTTTCCCAGAGATGGGTTGTGGCTGGAAGGGCATCCGCTGCCTAAAACAAATGCTGGATAAGTTGGCGGTTCATTCCGCTGTGGCGACCCCGGATTAATAAAGGGACTAAGCCGAAAAGAAAATGAATGAATGAATGAATTCATTAAATGAATGGCTTCTAGCTAAGTAAGTTTTAATTTCTTTCAAAACAAACCTTACTGACCACAACCTTTTGAAAAGTACTAGAAGTGAATAATTGTGTTCAGTTTTGCATGACATGCTTCAGGAATACTGACAGAAAGCTGTTTTATTCTACCCTCTTGAATGACAGAATGAGGACAGTATCGTGGCTGGGACGTCAGAAGGATTTGTTGTGCAGTTCCAGTTTCTCTCTATGGTTTTGGAAAATAATGACAAAGATTGGGTCAGAACTAGAACATTCAGGAACCACACACATGATGTTCGAGCTGTGGCTGAGATCACAACAGCTGTGGTTTCAGGAGGTGAAGTATTATTTTTATTTTAAGGTTTAAAACAGTCAACCAATCTATCAGTTTTGTTTCATATTCTGAAATGAGCAAATGCATTGTTCTCTTGTCAGGTATGGACACACAGTTGGTTGTGAGACCTTTATTAGATAAGCATGAAGTGAAGTCATCAGCCTCTGCCCTGCGGAAGATTCAGTTTCCACATGTGAGCATTGTGCATTTGTGTTTTTTCACAAAGACATGTTTGTAATTGACTATTAATGTGAGGCTTCTTGTTCTGCCCTGTTGCTTTGCAGAGGAATTTGGTGTCCTGTGCAAGGAAGGCAGGCACGTTACTGTTCCAATACCCTGGTCATCTGGAGCTCTGGAGACTAGGAGAGAGCGAAGGAGAAGGTGAAAATCATATTCTGTGCCATAGCAGATATAGAGGGGCACCCCTAGTCGTTCTTTACCATAATTTGTAATAGAGGGAAATCATGAAATGACAAGAAAAAGGAAGTATACGAATAAGCACAGCTATCTGATTATTCATAGCCAGTAAAAATTGTCTTATAAATAAATAAAAAAAATCCTGGTTTTATTCAGCACAGACGTATTTGAACAAAAGACGCAGTAAATATATTTACAACTTTGCATGAAGAATAAATACCGTTCTTTTTCATTTTCAGTTCATCAAAGTATTCTGAAGAGTAGATTTAATTAATTTAGCTTTTGACATGAATAAAACAGATAGACAGACAGACAGACAGACAGATAGATAGATAGATAAATAGATACTTACCAATCAACTAACCAAATAAACAATGAAAATTTACTATTTACTCTCCCTCAAGTGTTTTTTTTTTTAATTCTGTTGAACACAAACGATGATATTTTGAAGAAAGATGAAAACCCGTAACTGTTCGCTTTGTAGTTTAAAGTCTTTTGCATATCACTTTGACCAGTGGTTCTCAAACTTTTTTCACCAAGTACCACCATAATAACCGGTATTGAAGTACAGCAGCTACAGCACTGCACAGTTAAAAAAACGAGGCAGATTAATTCTTCTAATTAAGAATATTTATTATTGTCAGCCACTGAAATAAAGAGTTTAAGCTATTAAAATCAATTTACTGATCACATCGGTGTTATCATACCATATCAAATGGTTAAAATCATATCAAAGGGTTAAAAGTGTTAATTTTTTTACTTTAATTATTCAGCGATTCCTCCTTATACCACTAGAAGGAAGCTTGTGTACCACAGTTTGAGAACCACTGACTTTGACTCATTCTTTCAACCAGCTTGAAGGGCATTCTGGGATGCTTTAACAGAGTATTCGAATCAACAGCCATACCAAATACTTTTATTTGTGATCCAACTTGTATATTAAAAAGTATATAAATACAGAAAATGTTTGAATAAATGAATAGATGGTTCAATTGAGTTGTCTCCAGACTGCATGAAATTATTTTGACATTGGTATGAAATGTTCATTTTCATGAATGCTCTCTATTGATCTTGTACTCAGGCATACCAGGAAGCAGTTTACTTCTAAAAAGAAGGCCAGAGAAACTGCTTCATTTGAAAGTGAAGGTATTTTTAAACTGTAAAATTGATTTCTGTAAATATCCATATAGATAGTATGCGGTGAGGGTTGTGACATAAGAAGTGCTGCTCAAATGAATGAAGTGATTGAGCTCCGATGTTTCTCCACAGGGTGAGAATCACATCCGCTGCAGTGCTGTGTCTCCCTGTGGAGAATGGATTGCGTACTCGACCACCAGCAGTTTACGCCTCTACAAGCTACACTGCGACAGTACCAACGTCAGCATCACCAAGGTACAGCAGTTTCCACTGAGCTGCATGAAAACCTATTACATGGTTTGTGCAGAAAAGCGAACTTCATGCCCTTTAGTGAAAGGACCCATGAAAAGCTATTAAGTTGTAATTTTGAGCGTTTAAGTAGAACTGATGTTATTTCTTCCTTCAGATATCCAAACTTCCAAAGGTACTGGGCTCAGCAAGTCAGCTTTGCTTCTCTTCAGACTCCTCTCATTTGTTTTCTGCCTCCACACAATCATCAGTGCACATGGTCTCGCTCAGCCAATCAGAGTGCAAGTTTGTGGCCACCTTTAAAACCAAGTCAGGTGAGAGGGCAGCGCTGTTTCTTTTTTAGCTCCTGTTAAATGTTGATGTATAGGAACATTTTTTCCTGCAAGTGTGCATTTTGTTGGTCCAGTTAATGACCAGTTAATATCTTTCAGTGGTTAAAAAAAATTACTAGTTCAAAATAAAGATAAAATATGTCCATTTTTTTTTTATTATGTTTTAAATTACATTTCTGAAATTTACATTTACAATTCAGTATGTTTATATTTCGACATTATCAGGCATGTGATTCTTCCGTATAAATAAGGATTTCTGTATTTTCTGAGCTCAATGGCGCGACCCCTGTAATTTGCGTAAATCCCAAGTTTTTGGGGTTTTTTTTTTTCCATCGTCATCAAAGCAGACGATCTGCTTCATTCCAGACGTCTTTCAGGGATGTAATTGTTGACCTACCTAGGCTACTGTGTATGTAACATAATGATATTGTGTAGCCCTATGTGACGCTCACATTTGCATGTGACTACCACATGCGCTCTATGTAAATGATAAATACAGCTGCAGGACGCACATTTGTTATTATCCTATGTCATATCCATAATGTCCTTATGTTTTCATTAATTCAGTGCGACAGTCTAGCACCTCAAATTTAATACCTGAAAGTGTCACAAGTTTAGATGATACTACAAATTTATAAAAATATATTTTATAATTAACTAAAACTAGGCTATTAAAAATAGGGACTAAGCCAAAGGAAAGTGAAAAGGATAAATTCTTACTAACAATGTTAAAGTATATCAGGCTACTCAATTCAACTGGACTTAACATTTTTACAGTTCAAATTGTGGACTGACTAGTAGTTTGTTACTAGTCAGTCTTTGTCTCGCAGTTATGAGTTTACAACTATTTATATTTTGGAATTTGAAGTTTACATTGAGTTTACATCTTGGCATTATGGTTTGACATCAAGTTTACATCTTCAAATTGTTAGTTTACATCCTAAAATGTAGCATTTACATTGACTTTGACAGTTGTAAATTTTATATTGAGTTTGCATTCCTGAATTGCGAGTAAGCGTCAAAATTTATGTCTTGGAATTGTGAGTTTACACCCTCACAGGTGTGAGTTTACAAAGAATTTACATCTTAGAATTGAGAGTTTTATTATAATTTTGAAGTTTGAGAAGTCTGAATTGCACATAGGCATTTCTGTGTGGAGTTTGCATGTTCTCTCCATGGTTGCGTGGGTTTCCTCCGGGTGCTCCGGTCTCCCCCACAGTCCAAAAACGTGGTACAGGTGAATTGGGTGGGCTAAATTGTACGTAGTGTAGGAGTGTGAATGAGTGTGTATGGATGTTTCCCAGAGATGGGTTGCAGCTGGAAGGGCATCCACTGCGTAAAACAAATGCTGGATAAGTTGGCGGTTCATTCCACTGTGGCGACCCCGGATTAAAAAAGGGACTAAGCCTAAAAGAAAATGAATGAATGAATGAATGAATGAATTGCACATATCAGTTGAGTTTGTTACCATTCAGACACAACACCTACCCATGCTGCCATGTTTGCCAGTGTTTAAAATCTTCCACATTACCGGCAGGGCTAACTGTTGGAGTAGATAAGGGAAGAGACCTGCTGTACTGCTATCCACTGTGTCTGCATTTACACCCAGGAATTTAGGAGAAGAGAAGTCTTCTTCATTTATGGTGTTTATATAAACATGATTATCTTTATGGTGATATAACAAATTGTGGCTATGCGTATATATTAAATGAAACTACGAACAGCCTATCCTGTATGTAACAGGGCATTAAATTACTTACTGTTTATTTCTTTGCATTTTAGCTTTGTAAACTATAAATTGTGCATCTCGCGTTCTGTGTTGGATTTTTAATCTGGTAAGCCAACTGACAGTTCTTTTTTTTATTTTTTATTTTTTTTTTTTTTCTCCCCCGTTTACAGTTTTTTTTTTTTTTTTTTTTTTCACCATGGTGGAAATAAGTTTTTATAGTCTTTAAAATTCATGTGAAATCAGAATTGACAGTCTTTAAAAAAAATTGTAAAGATTATGCACCAGTTATGTTCTCTTTTTCTAGGTTCCCATGAGGCCATTCACTTACTTACAGCAAGCGAGGATGGCAAATGGTTGGCATCTGCAAACATTGAAAACGAGGTTCACGTCTACAACCTGCAAACGCGAAAGGTGTGTTGTATGACCACCACAGCGTTTGCATACACATGGATGCTTTTGACACAAATGAATGGTTAATAAACACCTTGTATTTTTCAGGCTCATTGCACAGTTCCTATATACAATTCAGCTGTCAGTGCCATGGCCATCCATCCAACAACAAACTGTCTGTTCATGGTTCATGCAGATCAACAGGTAATCCACAAACCTGCACATGAAGTTGATTTGATTAGTATTTCTTCATCTCATATATTTGTGTTGTTTCATGTTACCTCAGATATTTGAGTTTTCCATCGAGCAGAAAGAATACACTGATTGGAGCAGATTGGTGCAGAGGCAGGGCCTTCATTGGATTTGGCTGGAAAGAGACACACCTTGTCTTAATGTTATGTTCAATTCCAGAAATCCTTCTCACGTCATCCTGCATGATATGTTCATGTTCTGCGTCATTGACCAAAGCCAGGTGAGGCATCTTGTTTTTCCCTAGGAATGGGCTGATATAAGATTCTGACGGTGTGATAACCTTGGATAAAAATGTCATGGTATTGCGATTTCTGCTCTAAAATATATTCTTTTTAAATGTCTGGGTAAAAAAACAATAACTCTTTTTCCCATTGAACACAATATATTTTATTTTAATAAACATTTTCTGGACAGTAAACATATCACGCTTAAATGTTATATCATTGACTTCGGCTATATTCATTAGTTTTTTAAGAACTGAATCTTGAAAAGGCATGGTTGGATGTTTTTCTTTTCTTTGGAATTAAAGTAAGCCACTGCACTTTTCAGGTCTGTAGCATACTTGGATGTTGGTGTAAAAGTGACAGGGTTCAACGCTAAGGATTTTTTGTACTGGCCCAAAAGGGCAGTACTGTCCAAAAAATTCAGATTTTTACTTGCCTTGACAAAATTTTCACTGGCCCCACCAAAGAAAGAAGTTAATAGCTATTTCTTAGCCACATATTTTAAATAATGTTAATGTGTATATGATGACAAAATTCAAAGTGTTATGCAAAAAAAGAGCAGTGTGGAAGTTCTAAATTATTAAAATAAATAATAAATAATTATTTATATAAATTAGTCATTTTTTTCATTGTGTTGTACCCACGCAAGTATCTACTTCAAGGCGTTAGAACCAGACGTTTTCTTTTAGTCTCATAATTTGATGTTGCCATCTCTTTGCTGGACTGGTTGTTACCAGGTTATGGAAAAACTAACATGCTCTAAACATCCAATCAGATAAGAGAAACTGAAAAGCAGTTTAGTGTTTACGGCATTTCAGAAAAGGTAGCATTCAAAGGCTTAAAAGCACAAACTGTTTCTCGATTTTAAGACTGTATTTGCACCCGATTGACAAATAGTTGCAGGGAAATTAAACATTAGTAACAAGGCCAGGCCAGTTACGATCCTGTCTACTGTACCAGGCATCTATCATGCTGGCCCCGGGCCATCGGGCAGTCCTAATTGTTGAGCTCTGAGTGAAATTAGCATTTAGAGAATATTAAACCGATACAAACATTTAAAACTTGCAGTTTGTCACTTATGCCTAAATTGATCAATTTTTTTTTTTTTCATACTTCAGTTTCTCATCAAATCTTGACCAATCAAATGCTGCCTAGTATCTGACATGCCCCATCCTCTTCGAGACGCTTCCTGTTTGTTTTTCTTTTGATGCACTTGAATTCAACCACACTACTGGCAGAGCTGTGATAAAAGCTAAACGCTGTTGGCAGGAAGAAATGTTCATTTTTCAGTCGAGATTGTCAAACATCAAATAAAAAAATTGCATTTCAAAGCACTTCACGGGACCTTAAATACTAACATACGCATGTTAATATCTAAAAATACTAATTTTCCTATTTTGAATTCATAGGGTTGTGAACTTAACATTTCTAATTCAGGTGTTCTTGATCTGCATGTATTGATTTGTTTAAAAATGCATTTACACAAGTATGTTTCTTTTCTAGCCACTGCCTGATAGTAAAAGTCAGTTCTTGAATCAGCTGACTCTGAGAAGCCTTCCTGAGAAAGAGAGGAAATCTCACAGCCATGCTTTTAAAGTCTGCAAGACCTTCAAGGTGTGTGAACTGCATTACCTCTTTTTCTGTTCCCTTAATTGTGGATGGAAAGTGCTCAAGTGCTTTTCTTTCCATCTTGTAGGAGCTCTTGTGTGTTGATGTGATGTGCGATCAGTCTCTGGTGGTGGTTGAACGGCCTCTGGAGGACATCACCGCTCAGTTGCCTGCACCCATCAAACAAAAGAAATTTGCCACATAAGATCATCTTCTCCATCTGTATGTGTGTGTGGCCTCAATGAGGAACTGTTTTTTAAAGAGACTGCAAATTGATCCCTGTTTCCCCATTGTAAAAACTGATAAGACGGTATTAAAGAGAACTATTTACATTACCTTCTGTGGTGTTTTTTTTTTTCTTTCTTTTGCTCAGAATAATAATAAAATGGTATCTTTATATATGTTGTTCATATGAGTTAATTAGCTTAAATGTTGTGGAATTGTTTTAGTTTGCCTATATTAAATATTCTTTACTTTTTTATTTACAAGACTGTTAAAGTGGTTTGTTGAAGTTAAAAACATGTATTTTTTTGGAAATTAATGGTAAAGGTAGAAATAGCACAGGATACGATCTAAATATTAATGATAGTATATAGCCAATATTAAAACAATTAACATTCATTTCCATACAGATTCTGGCATATTGATCGCCACATTTTTACATCACCCCAATTTATAATAACACGTTGTATGACCTTTTTATTATTATTTGTAAGTAATATTCATGAATGTGTGTGTGTGTGTATGTATGTATATATATATATATATATATATATATATATATATATATATATATATAAGGCACAATGTAGTATAATATGACCCTGTCAAACATTAGACTTTATTTTATTATTAAATGATTCAACATGACAAGAAGTTAGAGGAGTAGATGTCAAGGACTAACGTTAGAGCATTAACATAAAGTCCCTGCTGAGCTATTTTTTAAGTGTCGTGCCTATGTTGTTTTCACTAAATCATACCTTATAGTAAATTATATTTTTAAAGCGACGACACAAACATCAAATATGTCGATATATACGAAATGTATTTTATCGGCCTTTTATTTTGAAACCAAAGCAGTGACGTCACAGATGCCGTAGCGGTCAGTGAGGCTCACGCGATTGTTTTGGCAGGATGGCAGCTTTTCTCGGTGACAGCAGCCCGAGACCTCTGCAAAATGCCATGAGACTCGTAAAAGTGGCGATTCAGCTGGACACCGGCAACAAACACGAGGTACACAGGTTTACATCTTTAAAACTGCCGTTTGGCACGGCTAAGTAACGGGAGTGACGTCAGCGTAAACACTGACAGAAACCCAAAATTTTACCAGCGTTTTACCCAAAACCAACAAAACAACAGCTGCGGGTAAACGTGCTGATAATGTCTTGTCAGGGTAAAAAAAAATCAGTATTGATGTGGAATCTTTACATTTTGATGTCAGTCAGTTTAATGTAATTACCTCTTTCCTAGTATCCTGAAATTAGATTATCTTTAATAAAGCATTGGCAAGGCTAGTTTGAGTTCATGTTGTACAAAACACAAATACATTTCAGGGTTAATAAACATAAAAGCAAAAAATGTGTCAAGTTTTCTTTCATTCCACAAGATGCATCATTATATGCTGTTTATTATATTGTATAATTATGTTCAAATGATTATATAGTAGTACTGTGGATAACATTTTACAACAAGATCTCATTAATGCACAGTTAATGCATTAACAATATGAATATTGTTTAAAATGAACTCTGAATGTTTAAGTTTCGTGGTATTTTGAAGTGCCAACTGAAGTACCAGTATTATATTATTTAATATCAGCATGTCTGGGTTGTTCTTCCCTTTTTGAGGGATGTGTATGATATGAAATGTGATATGAAATCAATTAACCATGGCTGTTGTTGTTGGTTTTGCCACACTTCTTTAACAATGGTTTTCATAGGAAAACTGGTTAAATACATGGTTGTTACACATTTACTTTAAAGAGCCCCTATTATGGGTTTTAAAAAAATACCTTTTATGCAGTGTGTAACACAGGTCTAAGTGAATGAAAACATTCAGCTGAGGATTAAATCTGAAGTGCACCATGTTTAAAACTATTGATTCTGAGAATAAAGAGTCGTTTATTTGAATCATCTTGGTTTCAAATCTTTAGCCGTTTGATGTTGACGTCAACATGAAACATTGCCATATATGAGGCACTGGACCAGGGAAAATTTGAACCCACCCTTCCCTGGAAACACAATTGAAGTGCAGGGGTAGGGATGCAACAGGTCTTTGAATCAATCACCACATACTAGCGTCACGCAATGTGAACGCAAAATGAATCGCTGTACAAGTCATATGGGAGTTGTTGGGATAATTAGGTAAAAATAAATGCATAAGACAAGGAAAGTGTTTTTGACCATGCATGCATATCAGCCTGTTGTTGGAGACCAAACAATACCAAAATTAACCTTTTATAATGCATAATAGGGGCTCTTTAACAAAACTATGAAGGGAAGGCAACATGAAACAAAAAAGATGACTCGATCACTACATCGAGTAAAAACTGCAACTTAACTCTACAGCACTGAGTTGATGAATAGATGCAATAAAATCTTCCATCCACCCACTGTGGTTATTTATTTCCTTTTAGGAGGCGTACTGTGAATACCTAAGAAGCATTAACTACATCTCTCACGCTCTGCTTGATGACGCCACATCTAAACGTAAGTTATTCACACTTCGAACCAGTTCGGAAATGACATTAAGCATCCTCTAACCCTTCACTTCCAAAGATATCTGTGCTTTTAGACCACAGAGGTTATGTCACAACACATTCAATTTCCTCTGTTAGTCATTGTCATGAGGTGTCAACCAGCTTCCTATCTCAAAAGAGAACAGTAGGACTTTTACAGAAGAGATTTTATGTGTTAAACAACTTAATGTGCTTCATCACGACAACATAGTGAGTGCGTATCTTAACTGCTGATTACGTTAAATGGTCCTTAAAGCTACATTAAGATAACAGCTTGTTCATGATTAACTTTTCAGGTTTATGCAGATTTGCCTGATCACACAGGAATAAATCTCCATCTTGGGATTGTTTGAATGAGCAGTGTGTGAGGCTCGTGACTTTTATGCATGTTGTCTTGCAGAGGAGGGAGAGATGGAGTTTGTGGAACTGGAGAAGATGGTGAAACTGGTTGAGCAATGTTTAGAGAGAGTCAAATCATGCATTATGAGAAAGCAAAAGTCCCCTCCGGCTATTACCTCCTCTGCTCCTCTTTCTACCGTTCCAGCTATGAATGCTACAAGCCAGCCCAAAATGACAGGTGCGACTTTAAATTCTTATTTTTTTGGATATTAATGAAGTTTCTACTTTTAATTTGCTTAAAGGTGAAGTGTGTTGGTTTGTCACCTAGTGGTTAAACTAGGTATTGGAGTTCAAATTCAATATATTATAGAGCAGGGGTTCTCAGTCTTGGAGGTCCGGTATCCTGCAGATTTTAGCTACAACCCCGACCCCCTGGGCTAGCTAATTAAGCTCTTACTAGGCTTTCTAGAAACATCCTTGCAAGTGTTGAAGCTAAAATCTGCAGGACACCAGACCTCCAGGACCAAGTTTGAGAACCCCTGTTATAAAGGGTTATTTTTCACCCAGCCCCTCCTCCTAATACTCCATGTAAACAGAGGTTGCCAGATTGACGACATCAACAGGAGCAAGCATGCCTGACGATCAAGCCATACACTGATAGCTGCTCAGCTAATGTTTATGTTTGTAATATTTAAATTATTTGCTAATTAATATTATAATTATAACTCTGAATCTGCATCTCATTTCGGAGGCTGAAAGGTGGCTGCCGTGACTGCATATATTGTAACAGCCTTCACGACTTAAATGAAATACGCTATGTTTTCAACCAATGCAACCCATGGTGCTGAAAAACAATTAGGTAAACTAGCAATGGGTGGAGTTTCATAGACCAAAACAAAGAAAGACATTCTGACATGGAGTGCACATTTTCGAAGGAATTTTTTTTTTTTTGGATAATTAAGTATGCTCAGCACGTTTCTTAAATATCTGCTAAATTCTTTTAATGAGTTAAGAACTTATACACCACTTTTAGAATAAGATACTGCTTTATTAAAGTTATTAATTCACTAATTTTTACTAATTAATTTTACTAATTAATTCACTTTTTAAAAAGTTAACCTTTTTAAGTTTTTTTTATGCTCACCAAGAACGATTTTATTTGATTGAAAATACAGTAACAATATCAATGTTTTGAAATATCAGTAAAAAAAAATATATATATATTTGAATATATTTCAAAGTGTCAATTATTTCTGTGATGGGAAATCTGATTTTTTTAGTGTCATTATTTCAGGCTTCAATGCCTTTCTAGCCAAATCAGAGTTTTTTTTTTCTGAAAAACACAAAAGGTGATATTTTGGAGAATGTTGAAAACTGGTAACCAATAATTTCCATATTATTTGATTCCCCCACTAACAATGTCAATGGTTACCTAATTAGCTACCAGTTTCAACATTCTTCAAAATATCTTATTTTTGAAAAAATAAAAAAACTTGAAACCTATTTGGAACCACTTGATGGTGATGACAGTAATTTCATTTTTGGGAGAACTATCCCTTTAATGTACCACAAGCAACAGCAATGGAAAGTTACTGCTTTAAAACATTATCCAGTGACGTTTATAAACCTTGAAATGGAGACTTTCTCTTATCTCTTACTCATGAAACCAAGTATTCCTTGAAACCACTCAATAATAAGATTATAACAATAAGATTAAAGTAAAAATAATGCTGAAGAAATAATTATAGAGAAATTGTAATAATAAAATACATTTTAAAAGACAAACAATCAAGTAGTTAATAATCAAATCATTAACTAATAAATGATTAAATGATCAAATAAAAATTATATTCTGAAAACTAATGATTTCCAGTGAGTGATTATATGATTACATTAAATAATCAAATGAAAATAAAATCAATGAAGAATAGAGGAATATAAAAGAAAATGAAATAACACATGAATGGTTGCTTTTCTGAAGAAACACACACATGTTGCCACAATGATCCTCAGATCCTTCATCAGATTTTATTTATGCATTTCATTTAGAGTGATTTATATGTATTATTTAGAAAAATTACAAATAATTAATCATTTATAATAATTATATTTAAAACAGACTTTTTTCTTGTCTTTGCTATCATTTATTTATCTATACTTGAACCAAACGTTTGAATGGTAATTGTTTGAATTGAATGTACTTGTTTAAATGTTTTTATCAACAAATGTTTCATCTAATTCTCATCATGCAAGATTTGTGAAGATCATGTCATTCAAAGGCTGCTGAAAATAATATCTAACTATATTTACTGTAATCAATTAATGCAGCTTTCTTTCATAATTCTTACAATCTCGTTTACAAATGGTTAACAGCATATAAACTTGTTTTTATGAGGCATTGTATTCATGAAAGCTATTATACTGTGTTATATGTACCCACTTTTCTTTCTGTAGAAACACATAATGAGATATCGTTGCTCTCTGAAACTCAAGATAAGGAACTGCCCACGAGACATCGTAGAGTCCTCTCTGAGGGAGGGGAGGTCGGATCCCCCTTTCTGCCACCTGAAGTTTTTCAGAAACTTCAGACCGTGGAGTCACAAGACAATCGAAAGTAAGTCAGCAAGCCACAGTTTCATAACAGGAGAATGTGGAGGATTCTTTAGGTGCAGAGTCCTGATATCCATTGATTGATGAGTTCACATCTGGTTCCCAGAGATATGCTGTGATGTGAGACACACAAGATAAGAAACATAAACATTAATATCTCTTTACAAAAATATGCATTGCTGTTATATAAATTGTGCTATTATGTCTCTTTATCCAAGAGGTTCTACATTTAATTATAGTGTTATATTTAATATTTCACTGGACATTTCTCCATTGTGGCAGTGTTTTTTATTTTATTTTATTACATTTCCCAAGAACATTTTGCTTGCTTTTACAAGAGACAGAATAGCAACTGCTACAAACTTGTAAGAAAAATATACATCTGTTATTTTTTATGTTTAATTTATTATTTATTATGTTATTTCAGTAATAATTCAAATGTTATTATCAGTACAATATGTGGAGTTTGTTTTTCATCTGAATCGTGCCTCTGGAAGCGAAGGATTTCTTTCAAATGTAAATAATTGTTCCTATTTTAAACAATCTACACATCTTATCCACAACTTTCAATGTTTGGATGTTCAGTCTTTCTTTTTTTTGGAATTGGTGGTCCATATGAGGCACATCATTTAGTTGCGTGCACTTCCACCGTTCGCTGACCCAGACGATTGATCTTTGAAGGCTATCAGCTCTGTGAAAGAGAAAAAATCTATTCTGCATCCATATGAAGGAAGTTAGTGCTCCACATTCTTTCGTGTCACTGGGAGTAATCACATTAAGAGGTTTGTATGTATGTGTGTGTGACAGGGAATTAACACCTATTGAAGAAGCATCACGTCTAAACCAGAAACTTAAGGCTAATTACGAAGCACGGCTGGCAAGACTAACCCCTGGTCAGGCCACGCAAAAAACCTCACTGGTAAGTCTAGGAAATGTACATGTAAGTTTGTAAAAGGAAAAACAGGACTGTAAAAATGCTTGTGTGTGTCTTCGCTGATCTAGGAAATGAATACACAAATGCTTATATTCTACGTACATATGGTTAACGTCTAAATTATTATCTCTTCTTTTAATTTTTTTTCCCAAATGATGTCTAACAGAGCAATTGCTTTTACAGTATAATGTTTTTGTCTTCTGAGGAAAGTCTTATTGGTTTTATTTTAGCTAGAATAAAATAATATATTTATTTATAATATATATTTATTTAGCTATATATATTTTTCTATTTACAGAACACGCATTTGTTGATTTGCCTAATTACCCTTGACTATTTAACCTAGTTAAGCCTTTAAATTCCACTTTAAGCTGAATGCTAGTATCTTGAAGAATATCTAGTAAACTATTATGTACTGTCATCCTGGCAAAGATCAAATAAATCAGTTATTGGAAATAGTCATTCAAGCCATCATGTTCAGAAGTGTGTTGAAAAAAAATCTTTCAAAAAATAATTTAGGAGGGCAAATAATTCTGTCTTCAACTGTATAAATTATGAAAGTATTTTTTAAAACCATTTTCAAGTGTCAAGGGCTTTTTTCATAAGTTTTCCAATAAAAAATCAACTGTGAACACACTTTTAACCCTTTGACACACACTATAACATTGATGTGATCAGTAAATTGATTTTATTAGGCTAAACCTTTTATTTAAGTGGCTGACAATGATAAATATTCTTAATTAGAAGAATTAATCTGCCTTCTTTTTGAACTGTGCAAGTGTTACTACTATGGGTAACACTTTATTTCAATGGTCTATTTGAGTATTAGTAGACTGTCTACTTAATATCTGTTGATACGGACATTCAACAGACATTTAACTGACTATAAGAAACTTTGCGAGTACATGTCAACTTACACTAACCCTACCCCTAACCCCAACCTTGCAGTCTTCTTATAATCTAATGAGAATTAGTTGCAATGTAACTTAAATTCAACAAACTGACAATCAATATAAAGTGTGACCCTACTATGCTACTGTACTTCAACACCGGTTATTATGGTGGAGAGACAATTTTTTTCTGAGGTGGTACTTGGTGAAAAAAGCTTGAGAACCACTGTCTTAAGGTAAATAAATAACGATTAGAGACAAAAGAAAAACATATTACATTGCGCATGCGTAGAACAGCTGTGACGCCACACCTGTTTTAAATGGCATTGCGCGATTCACTGAGATCACATGTCCGTGTCCATGTGCTGCTGTGACGCCAGGAGTGAATGTGATATTCAGCCGGGCGAACAGAGCCATAGTTTGACCGCACTAAGATATTTCATAATTCAATCGCGGTCGATTGAAGAGCTCAGCACTATCGTAGTTTAATGAGCGATATATCTAGTGCTTTCGTTTGAGTTTTGGTGGCGGGTTCATCTTTGTTATTCGGCGGTATTCAGTCAAGTCCAGTTATCAACAATGATCCGTAGACGCAGAGAAACACCAATGGATATCCGCTTATACTGGAAGAAACTCAAGACATTTTGGAAGGTTTGTTTTTTAAGTTAGGGTTTATTTTTACTTAATTTGTCGTGTCGTGAAGATAACTGCTGCTGCTGTTTTAAAATGTGTTTGTTTTTATTGTTACTCGATGTTATTTTGTAGACTATTCAGGTTGTTTTATACAGTAAGCGCATTTTGTTAAACTTAAAGTTATTGACAGGCAACTGTGTCATTTTTGTTTGTATGATATTTTCCAACACTAATAAAACAATGTTGTTAAAAGTTTATGGAATGCAATGGTAACACTTGGGGAAGCAGTGGTGTCCAGTTAAAGTCTGAGTGAAGTCAAAAGTTAATGTTTATTTAGCTCGCGCACATTGTTACTCTTTAGGATAATAATTAATCCGTTAATCCACTGAAAGAAAAAATATGGTAGTTTTTAAGCAAAGACCAAAGTCCTTCTGTTGACGTCTGTTTGACGGCTTCAATCACAATATACTTAACCACGCCCCTCATTTAAATTTAAGGTGCATTTTACATAATCAATAATGTAATTTAATCAAAATATACTCATTTAAATAGACTTAAGCATTCATTTAATTGTTCAAACGTAAAATGAGTTGAAGCCCAAAAATGAGAATACTCTGATGAAATAAATGTACATATTTTAAAGACATGATAAAGAGCAATGATATTTACCACAGTGCTAGTACCCAGTACTTGAGACCCACTTTATATGGTATCCCAATCAGGCAGTAAAAGTCATTGATTTTAAGCAAACCAATTCACACCATCAAGCATAATAACTTTAACATTTGTTTCTTCTTTTCTTCTACCAAATTTCCAAATAACATTGCTTAATATTGCATAGCATGCATAATAATGATGGTCTTTTTTTTCTTTATCTTAATAGACTCTCTCACTCCAGAGGCAGATGATGGAAAACCTGATAATAGCTAAAGCCAGACAAGATGCGGTATCCTTTCCAGTTTTCTTATTCTGATAATACGCTTAAATCCATTTCACTGAAAATGATGTGTTAAAACTTAGTAGCTTGTGATGCTGTATTTGGATAATGTTCTTTACGTTGTTCAAAATTGCCTTTTTTCCAGTCAATAAATTATGTAAATTAGTTATGCCATTGTAAAGACTATTTCATAAGTTTGCAAGTTCATCAAAAAAAAAAAAAAAAAAAACATTGAAGTCTTATTTAAGTTCAGACATCAGTGGTTGACCTATGAGATGCTTATGTTACAATTGTCTGGAAGGCAAGGTTTGAGATTATCAACACTGCTGTGATCTTTTATATTTCCCTCCAAATGTAGTATAAAATCCCCATAGTATTTATTTATTGTATTTTTATCCTTTTTTTTATTTTTTATTTATTTTATTTTTTTTTTTAAGAAATACTGAATGCAATATTAGGGAAATCTTACCCATTTTGTTGAGTTTTCCTGAGCACTTGCAGCTTCAAAGGAAAATGGAGGAGAGGAGACTCCGGCTGCAGGAAGAAGCTAACAGGTGAGCCTGTTGTTCTCCCATGGACCTTTATAGATCTGTTTAGGTGGACATTCGTGGCTTACAGTTGTATACACACAGAGTTTTGCCTTATGTTTAGTTGCTTGGGGTGTAGAATGTGACATACAAATAGCAAAAGAAAACCTGTTAGAATTTTCTTTTAATTTTACTGTATTAATTGTGCGTTTTGCAGGAGGTTTGCAACCTGTGGGACAATGACACCTGAAGAACAAGAGCAGCGAGTTCTGTATGCAAGTGTGCTGGAATATGAACAAGATCATGTAAGTATTTATATTCTTATTTTGTATTTCTAATACGCTTGTGTAAAAAAAAAAGGGCTTTTTAAAAAAAGTTTTGAAAGACCCTTTCTTAGCAAGGCTGTAATTTATAAGATCAAAAATACATAGAAAATAGGAGTGGTGTTGTCAGGTATAATTCCAAATTAATAAGTTTGTTATCATTTTGATGCATTTTAAAATGTTATTTTGTGTCTTTGAACTAATATGATTTGTTGCAGAGGAAACATTTTACAGCTCAAAACACAAAAACAACACTAATAAAAAATATATATATTAGGGAAAAGTTTATGCGCAATGGTGTATCACATGTGGAAGCAGTTGTATCCAGGTAAAGTCTGAGTGAAAAAAAATTGTAATGTTTATTTTGCTGGCGCACATTGTTAATCTTTATGAGAATGATTAATCCGATAGTCCACTGAAAGAAAAATGTTACGTTAATTTTCAATAAAAGTCCATTATACATTACCATGCATGTATATAATTTGTTTTGGAAACCTTGTAAAACATTTTCTTAATGATTTTTTTGAATAGAACAATCTAAACAACGATAATATTAATTTGAAATGTAAATGTTTTGTAACAAAAGTCTTTCATATTTGATCAGTTTAATACATCTTTTCTGAATGGAACGCAAATGTATACATTTCCTCAAATTATTTAAACAATTTAATCTTAGGAATGGCCGAAAATTTGGAAGGCTAAGCTTAAAAAGACTCCAAATGATCCGACGCTGGTTTCAGGTCTCATCGCGTGCCTTCTCAGGTAAGTTCAAGGTGTCAGATAATTTGTAAGAAATAAATAAATTTCTTCTATGTCTTACTCATGCGTTTCTATCCAATCCCAGCTACCCAGATCACCCAGTCATGAAGTTGCTGAAGAGGCTTCAATATCGGGTATATAACAGACTGTATCCTATAGTGAGCCAGTGCTCTCCTCAAAACACAACACCTGGTCACTCGCTACATTTAAAGCCCTCACGAAGTGCCCATAGCCTCCTCCTGTCAGACTGTCCCATCTCTCCACATCAGCAGAGCCCCTTCAAATCTGCCCTCACACACAGCTTATCTGACGCCTCCATCTCCCTTTCCCCATCCCATGATCTCAACGCCAATGACACCAAGTCTGAGCCCGACCCTGACGATTCCTCAAGTCTGCTCGCCACGGACAGAGAAAACTCTTTTGAGGATCTGGAGAAGTTTCTGACTCAGCTGGACTGGGTTCCTTCTCACAGTGGTGATGATGATACAGACCCTGATGTAACCTTTGAGTCTCATATTCATGATCTCGAGGAACGTGCTCTGAAGGAGCATTTGAAGGCCATCGTCAAAGACATCCACAATGCGATTGGTAAATAATTGCTGGTTATTCTGAGATTGTGACTGTAGATACGTGCAATAGTGAGTTCAGCTTTAGAAATCCCCTATTATAGCCAGGGGTATCTGTATGGTTGTATCATGCGTTTATAGTGTCATAATCTACCATAAAGGTGTTTGTCAAAAGGCTCTTTTATGAATGTACTAGCTGGCTTATTTTCTGTGGTTAATGGATTTGTTTTTGTGTTAAACAGATCGCCTGCTGTCTCTCTGTCTTCTGTCTTTTGAATGTCTCAACACTGCAAATTCTAAGGACCAATGTGTGGCCAGCATGGAGGAGGTGTTTTTCACACCTATTTGGCGCCCTCTGTTGGCACTGTTTAGGTAGGCCATTATTATAAGGACATTATTTTTGTCAAGTTTGTTATTTGAAGGGTTTTAAAGTGTTAACTTAGCTAAAGATGTCTAACGTTTATGATATTATAAATGTCATTTTGTATTGTGCTTATTATTATTATTTAACTATTATGTGCTGTTGGGAACGTTTTCATCCACTCTGGGGTGATTTTTTTTTTATGTCTTAATTTGGCCACAGATTTCTGTTTCAACAAATAGAATGATTTTGATGACATTATTTTGACACATATTTTGGGAAAAGATATTTGAAAATGGAAAAAAAAAAAAAAAAAAACTTGTTACACTTTGGGCAAGTTTACTACCCTTTCATTATGTTTGTGGCTGTTTTTTCCCCCATTGACTTCCATTGTAATTATTTTTTTGATCACAAAGCCATGACACTATATTATGTATTCATAGTTGTTGGTGGTTTTTCCTTGTTGGGAACCGGTTAAAGTATATATACATATACATATATATATA